>RJWM01048342.1:0-11518 GCA_004363535.1 Dasyprocta punctata
GTCCATTGGGACCTCTTTCAATTTTCCTTTCCATGGAATACCAAACTGGGCCATTACATTGATGAGATGCTGAATGGACCTGGTGAGCAAAGAAGTATCAATACCCTGGTAAGATATTTGTATGGCAGAAGGTGGAGAATAAGTCTGGCAAAAATTCTGGGACTTTCAACAGTGAAATTTCTATGAGGTTAGTGGTGTGGTGAATGTCATAATAACCTTTCTAAGGTGAAGCATACAGCCAGGGATATAGTTTAGCGGAACGGCACCTGCCTGGCAAGCGCAAGGTCCTGAGTTCAATTCCTAGTCCCTAAATAAATAAAGTGAAGCATAAATTATTGCATGTGGCCCCTCCTACAACCAAAAGAAAACTACAAGATGATGGAGCTTCCTTGGATTTTGGAGGCAACATATTACTCATTTAGGTGTGTTATTTTGGCTGATGTACTTTTTTGTTTGTTTGTTTGCGGCACCGGGGATTGAACTCACAGCCTTGCACCTGCCAGGGCAGGTGCTTAAGCCACTGAGCCAAACTCCCGGCCCTGGTTTTTTGAGGCGGGGTCGCACTATGTAGCTCAGGTCGGCCTTGCGCCACGTTGTAGCCCAAGCCGGCCTCGAACTCACAACGCTCCGCCTACCTCAGCCTCCCGAGTGCTGGGATTAAAGGCGTGCGCCACCACGCCTGGCTTGGCTGATGTACTTAATGTGCTGGGAAGCTGATAATTTCGAGTGAGGCTCAGATCAAAAGAGGCCTCTTCAGCAAGTCCAGGATGCTGGGAAAGCTGCTCTGCCATTGGTGCTTGAAGTAATGCTGTTGAGAGCCTTTGGGGAGCCCCTGTTAGTCAATTACTGCATAGACCCTTCAGATTATAAGAAAAGCCCTGCTAGCCTCTGCTCAATACTCTCATCTTCTTTTTTTTTTTTTTTTTTTTGTGGCACCAGAGATCCAACTCACAACCTCACGCCTGCCAGACTGGCGCTTAAGCCACTGAGCCAAACTCCCAGTCCTAGCTTTTTTTGAGGCAGGGTCGCACTATGTAGCTCAGGCCGACCTTGCCCTCACGTTGTAGCCCAAACTGGCCTCAAACTCACAACGCTCCTCCTACCTCAGCCTCCTGAGTGCTGGGATTAAAGGCATGTACCACTACGCCCAGCTTCAATACTCTCATCTTAAGGGAAAACAAACAAAAAATTTGACTTACTATTGGCTTTAGGTGAGACTAAGTACTTAGTCATAATCTGTCAAATTATGAAACTTGAACAGTAGTATTCATAAATTGGGTATTGTCTGATCCATAAGGCCATAAAGTTGGGTGCAAACAGCATCACTTCATTATCAAGTGGAAGTATTATATTGGAAACCGGCTCACGCAGGCCCTGAAGGCACAAATTCCAGGAAAAAAAGTGGACTAAATAAATGCACATGGCCCCCTACTCCTATTATATTATTTTCCCTCCTATACCATTCCTGTGATCTCATGGGGAGGCCAGCTAACTTAGGAAGAGAAAAAACATGGATCTGATTTACAGATATTGCTGCACAAGATGCAAGCATCACCCAAATACAGACAACTATCCTTTCTGGGGTTTTTTTGTTTTGTTTTTTGGTACCGGGGATCAAACTCACAACCTCGCACCTGCCAGGCAGGCACTTATGAGACAATTATCCTTTCTGAATATCCCTGAAGGACAATGATGAAGTGAAATCAACCCAGTGGGCAGAACTTCATGGAGCATGATTGATTGATTGATTGATTGATTGGAGATAAGTTCTCACTATGTATCTGAGACGGCCTTGAACTATGTAGCCCTCTGCTACCCTCCTGCCTCATCCTCCTGGGTGCTGGAATCACAGATGCGCACCACCACACCCAGCTAAGTACAACTGATTGTTTTGTGTGGAAGGAGAAAAGACGAGAGGTTAACCATTAAGCTGTGTCTAAAGGTTTGGCTGGATGATCAGAGACTAGAGGGAATAACTGTAAAATCTGTGAAAGGAAGTCTCAGAAAGTAATATGTGGATAGATCTGTCTGAATGGGCAAAAATGTGAAGATATTCATATCTCACAGGAATATGCACCATAAGGAGTTCCAGATTTCTGATTTGAAAAGCACTTGTAAAAAAGTAAAAAGCACTTGTATGAAGTAATGTGGGTACAGCTATACACATATAACTGCATTGTTAAGCTTATAACCTATAGAAATGTACTAAATTAGGCAGTAACAAAATAAAGAAGGTGAGAGAAAAGTTGTATTGGAGTAAAGAAATAACACCAGACAGTAATCTGAATCTATAGGAATAAATAAAAAAGAAAAATGGTAAATAAGGTTAATATAACAAACTTTACAAGAAATAAGTAAATGCTTTAATAAGGAAAGATAAACTAATAAACATAAAAATAAACTTTTCTACCATATATAGATGTAATATGTATTATAAAAATAGCACAAAATGAGCCAGGCATGGTGGCACACACCTTTAATCCCAGCACTCGGGAGGCTGAGGTAGGCAGAGCGTTGTGAGTTCGAGGCCAGCTTGGGCTACAACGTGAGCACAAGGCCGACCCGAGCTACGTAGTGCGACCCTGCCTCAAAAAACTAGGGCTGGGAGTTTGGTTCAGTGGCTTAAGTGCCTGTCTGACAGATGCAAGGTTGTGAGTTCAATCCCTGGTGCCATAAAAAAAAATAGCACAAAATGGAGGAATAGGAAATAAAAAAACATTATTACATCACCTGATAATATAGTACGGAGATGGAGTAGAGCCAAGCACGGGGGTACATCCCTGTAATTCCAGCACTTGGGAGACTGAGGCAGGAGGGTGAAGCAGGAAGAATCAGCCTGGTATTAGGAGTTGAACCCAGAGCCTTTATACAGAGTACATGCACAGCCCCTGAGATAGAGCCTCACTAAATCACTAAATTGAAAGAAGAAGATGTAAACCCCTGAAGAGACCCATAACAGAAATTGAAATAGGGGCAGTAATAAATGAGCCAGTCACAGTGATGTATGCCTGTAATTCCAGCAACTCAGCAAACCAAGGCAAGGGGATCAAAATTCCAGGACAGCCTGGGTTATTGTTTTTGTTTTTTTCTAGTTTTTTCTTTCTGAGACAGAGTCTCATTATATAGTCCAGACTGGCTTTGAACTCACTACATAGCCCAGGTTGACCTTGAATTTATGGTGATCTTCCCACCTCAGCTTCTAGAGTGCTGGGATTACAGGTGCGCACCACAATGGGCAGTAACATCTTTTTTGTCTTAAAATACAATAACATGCATGCCATAGATTTGCCTAGAAGAATACAAAAGAAACTGATAATGTTGATTGTACTCGTGTAGGGAAAATGGCTAAAGGACTCTCTACTTGGAATCTTAAATTTTACTTCATATTTTTGACATTCTTTTTGTGTTTTTAAAATGTATTTCTGTTGCCTAAACCAAAACTTTTAACTTTTTAAAAAGGTTACTATCAACACATACTCTGGATACTACTTCTACTCAATAGAAAAAGAGTATTATGGTCAGTCCATGGTACTGAACAAGAAGTAGGTGAATGACTACAGTAAGGAACGGCTCAAAATAGTAACACAATACTAGAAATAGTCTGAAGGTTTAAAAATAATGAATTAAATATTTATGCAGTAGCCTGGAAAACATTTATGAGTAAGTGAAAAAGGAAAGTCTCCAAGAAATCTGTCACTATAAGGGTTAAAGTCTCCTCATTGCCAATAGGTGCAGACTGAGCATAAAAAAAGGAAAAACATATACACATTGGTTGTCTCAAGAATTTGTGAGTGGGAAGAGACTGTTTTCATTTTACCTCTACCATATTTTACTAGTTTTAGTAAAAACGTTGTATAATTTTAGAAAACTCATATGTAATAGTGGTTAATATAGCAATAACTTGGAAGGAACACTGAAACCAGAACAAATTTTACTCTTTACTTTTTCATTTTCCCACTTGAAAAAAAAACACATTTTAAGCCAGGTGTGGTGGCGCATACCTGTAATCCCAGCACTTGGGAGGCTGAGGCAAGAGGATCATTGCAAGTTCAAGACCAGCCTGGCCTACAAAGTGAGTTCAAGGCCAGCCTGAACTGCATAGTGAGACCCTGTCTCAAAAAATAGGGCTGGGGATTTAGCTCAGTGGCATAAGCACCTGCCTGTCAGGTGCAAGGTTGTGAGTTCGATCCGTGGTACAAAAAAAAAAAAAAAAAGAGAGAAAAAAAGAAAAAGAACATTTGGTTTTCAAGGATTTTGGATCAAAACTAATAAGACAGAATGTTTTATCACATTCCTCTCTGAAGAAAACAAAGAGAATGCATATCTTCAAAAATAATTTCATGATGCAAGGCTAGGATGTGGAAGAAGAGGGAACCTTACTGGTTTCTCACCAATATGAACAGTCTGATGTAGACTAAGTTGTAAGCCATGATTGGAGGTCTTGACATATTCATATTTTTTTCCAGAGTGTATTCTCTGATGATGTGAGAAGTTTGACTGATAGCTAAAAGCTTTTCCACATTCCTTACATTCATAGGGTTTTTCCCCAGTATGAATTCTTTGATGTTAATTAAGGTGTGAATGAAGTCTAAGGCCTTACCATATATCATACATTCATGAGGTTTCTCACCAATATGGATTTGCTGATGTCTTCTGAGGTGTGAGCACTGTCTAAAAGTCTCCCCACATTCCTTACACTCATAAGGTTTCTCACCAGTATGAATCCTCTGATGTAGAATAAGTTGTAAGGTGTCACGAAACCTTCCCACAGTTGTTATATTCATAAGGTTTCTTGCAAGAATGAATTTTCTGATGGTGAGAGAAACTTGAGTGAGAGCTAAAGGCCTTCCCACATTCCCTACATTCATAAGGCTTCTCACCAGTGTGAATTCTTTGATGTATTCTAAGGTGTGAGCAGTGCCAGAAAGTCTTCCTACATTTTTTACATTGATAGGGTTTCTTGCTAGTGTGAATTCTCTGGTGTAGTCAGTTCTGAGCCATAATTAAAGGCCTTCTCAAGCTGGGTGTGGTGGCACATGCCTTTAATCCCAGCACTCAGGAGGCTGAGGTAGGAGGAGTGTTGTGAGTTCGAGGCCAGCTTGGGCTACAACGCGAGCACAAGGCCAGCCTGAGCTACACAGTGTGACCCTGCCTCAAAAAAACTAGGGCCGGGAGTTTGGCTCAGTGACTTAAGCGCCTGTCTGATAGGTGCAAGGTTGTGAGTTCAATTCCCGGTGCCGCAAAAAAATAAATAAATAAATGAAAAATAAAAGGCCTTCCCACATTCTTTACATTCATAATGTTTTTCACCACTATGAATTCTTATGTGTTGTTCAAGTTGTGAACACTGAATAAAGTCCTGCCAGCACTGCTTACACTTATTACCATTTTGAATTCTCTGCTGTTTAATCAGGAAAGGTGTACTAATTTCTGTATTTTTTGTATATTCAGAAAGTTCTTTAGAATGAGTTTTGCGATAGCTAAAGAATAAATGGTAACTAAAGTTTTTTCTACATTTTTTATATTCAGACATTTTGTCTCTATTATAAAATTCTTCAGTGAGTGCAGTAGGTGGCAAAACATGGGCATATTTTTATGGATGATAACAAATTTCCTGAACTAGTCCTCCTGTTTTCGCTCAAAATGACATTTACATTCCCAAATGTCTCTGAAAATGGGTCTGTCAGCACTGTGTCTTTTAAAGTGTTGCACGATAACTTGCTGGGATGATTCTGTTCCATAACTGTCTCTTTTTAAAGATAACTTCTTGGACTCATCTCTGGATACCAAGTCTGAAAGATAAGAATTTTATTTTATTTTATTTTATTTATTTATTTCATGGCACCAGGGATTGAATTCACAACCTCGCAACAGCCAGGCAGGTGCTTAAGGCACTGAGCCAAACTTCCAGCCCTAGATTTTTGAGTCAGGGTCACACCATGTGGTTCAGGCTGGCCTTGTGCTCACATTGTAGCCCAATATGGCCTCAAACTCACAACACTTCTCCTATCTCAGCCTCCTGAGTGCTGGGATTAAAGGCGTGTGCCACCACGCCCAGCAAGAAATATATTTTAATTCCTAGTTTTGTGTTACAAAAGAATTAAAAATATTTATGGTAGAAGTGAGAGAGATAATCGAATATAATTCATGTAAGAAATATAAGACATTGTTCTTCAACACTGTCATATAATTGAAAGGAAAAAAATAAGGAAAACACTGAGAACTGAGAGCTCTTGAGAAAAAGTGAGTAAGTTCACTAGGGAAATAAATCAATTCAATGGTGCTGACATTTTGAACAGCTTCTTAATTGATCTAGAAAGTCTGTTGCAATTATGTATGTTTAGGAAACAATTTAAACCATACAAACATGTACATTTATACATACACATATACATTTATAAATCACAGTTATCTGTAACAAATCACTCCAACTTAGTGGCTTAAAACAATTCCAAATGCAAATGAAAGTATCACTCAGATTCCACCTCACCCCAGAAAGAATGGCTAGTATTACGAAGTCAACTAATAACAAATGCTAGGGGGGCTGTGGGCAAAAAGGAACCCTTCTTCACTGTTGGTGGGAATGCAGGCTGGTGCAACCACTGTGGAAGTCAGTGTGGAGATCCCTCAAAAAGCTAGGATTGGAGGTCCCATTTGACCCAGCTATTCCCTTTCTGGGTATCTTCCCAAAAGAACTAAAAATATCTCATCACAGTGATATGTGTTCATCTATGTTCGTAGCTGCCCAATTCATAATTGCTAGATCGTGGAAGCAGCCGAAATGCCCCTCGACTGAGGAATGGATAAAAAAGATGTGGTATTTCTACCTAATGGAATACTACTCAGCTATAAAGAACTACAAACTAGACATTTTCACCCTCAAATGGATGAATGCTGAGGATATAATTCTCAGTGAACTGAATAAGTCACATATATGTGACTATTGTATTGTTGCAGTGGTGTGATGAACTGAAACAAAACCTATGTATATATAAAAATTAGTTGAGACAGTTAGAGACCAAGAAAAAGAGAATGTTTATTATTATTTGATATTTGGATCCAATTTTGCTTTTTGAATTACATTTTTTTGTTTCTGCTTGAAAGAAATAGGTCTTGAAATCTTTAAAAAAATGACAATTTAGTGTATTGGTAATGAATTTTTTTATTCAGTTATGCATTGAATAATATAAATTTCCCTCTGAATCCTATATAGGTGCATGATTAAATTTTGATAAATTATTTTCTTATTTTTATTTTTTTACATTCTTAAAATTTTTCTGTTCAGATGTTTTATTTGGACTATAATATTATAAATGTGTTCTTTTATGTCCCAGTATATTATCATTCTGCCTTCTGCTTCTGATTCTTTGCTAAATTTCATTGTAATCTGCCAGTATACATTGTTCACTTTCTGTCTCATTAAATTTCTTAGTGTGTGTTATAAAACAAAAAAAGTGTCATGTGCATGTACCAACTTCTCACAAAGAATGTAAACATTATGCACTACATATATGTACTAATAAAATAAAAAAAATTTAGAGAAAATTACATACCATAGTTGAGAGATTTGTATAAATAATATTTATAAGACGCTAGTTTAGACAGTTCAGCCCAAAAGGTCAAACCAAAATGGAGTTGCTTGTGCTGAAGTTCCACGCCACAAATAAATTCTTTATTTGGACTGAGAAATCAAGAGAGAGGTAATGGCCAAATCCCCAAACAAGCCAGTTTTAATTGGTATAAGGAAGTCCCTTCTGCTTTAATCCTTACAAAATAGTAACTGGAAGAAACTTGATGTTAACCAATCAGATTTTTCCTGTTGTTTCCTTGTTCCCGTCTTACAAAACCCACTGGACTAGCCTGAGATATAGTTCTGCAGGTAGGTGCAGGCCTGACAAGCACAAGGTCCTGAGTTCAATTCCCAAAGGAAAAAACGAAACAAACAAACGAACAAAAAAACCCCACTGGTCTGCTATTGCCTGATGGGAGCTCACTATATTTGGTAGATTGGAAGCTACTCCAATAGGTTTTAAAGTCCAGTAAGACCTATAACTAAATTTGTTGTAATTTTGTCTTTTGACACTTGTATATGTGACATTCACAAATGCTTGCTGGATAAGAAGTCAGTAAAAGAAATCACAGAAGTACAATTTTCAAATAAATGAGCACGTCATGGTGGTAAGACTTGGGAGGCCGAGGCAGGAGGATCACTGCGAGTTCAAGGCCAGCCTGGACTACATAGTGAATTTAAGGTCAGCCTGAACTGCATTGCAAGACTCTGTCTCCAAATAAATAAATAGGGCTGGGGATTTAGCTCAGTGGCATAAGTGCCTGCCTGGCAAGTGTGAGGTCGTCAGTTTGATCCCTGGTACCAAAAAAGAAAAAAATAAATAAATAAACTCAAACTATACAATACTGCAAACAGGAAAACTGAATTGTACTTTTTTTTTTTTTTTTTTTTTTTTTTTGGTGCCGGGGATCAAACTCACAACCTAGTGCTTGCTAGGCAGGCACTTACACCACGGAGCTAAATCTCCAGTCCTGAATTATAGTTTTAACAAATGAAACAAATTCATACACATAGCTGGACTTACTATTCTGTTTATATTTAGCTAAAGTACCAATTAATCCTAAAGATGATCTTCTTTCATGCTAATATTTGGTAACAAACATTACTGTGGTGCCAAAATATTCAAAGCAAAAAAAAAAAACTTTTTCTTTTTTTTAACAGAGTCTTGCCCAGGCTGGCCTTAAATGATCCTTCTGCCTCACCTCTCAAATAGTTTGCCTACAAGTGTATGCTACTGTGCCCAACTTTTTTTTTGCATGGGGGATTGAATTCACAACCTCACACCTGCCAGACAGGTGCTTAGGCCATTGAGTCAAACTCCTGGCCCTAGCTTTTTGAGACAGGGTCGCACTATGTAGCTCAGGCCAGCCTTGTGTTCGCGTTGTAGCCCAAACTGGCTTCACACTCACAACGCTCCACGTCCAGCTCAGGGTGAAGACTTTGGTTTAATTCTCAGTTCCATAAAACAAGGAAACAAATAGTGTTAAAGTTGGGCACAAGCTGGGCGTGGTGGCGCACACCTTTAATCCCAGCACTCAGGGAGGCTGAGGTAGGAGGAGTGTTGTGAGTTCGAGGCTGGCTTAGGTTACAACGCGAGCACAAGACCGACCTGAGGTACATAGTGCAACCCTGCCTCAAAAAACTAGGGCTGGGAGTTTGGCTCAGTGACTTAAGTGCCTGTTTGGCAGGCGCGAGATTGAGTTTGATCACTAGTGCCACAAAAAAAAAAAAAAAATATATATATATATATATATATATAGTTTTTTTGGTTATTTTATGAGAAAATGTATCAGAGTATAGAAGATATGCATAAATAATTGAAACAATATTTTCAAAATAACTAATGCATTGTTATAAAATGGGTACCACACATAAGAAATCTATTCAAAGAATGACACCAGCAGATTTTAATTTAACAGTGTATATCCAGATGTAGACATGAGAATCTAGCTATGTTCTTTTAGTCTAGGCATTAAGGAAATATGCAAAAATGCAGGCAAAACACTTACACTTTTCTCACTATATATTTTGTCTTGTTAAATAAAATTATGATAAATTATGTTAACATGTAGTTTATCCTTTTTAAATGAATTGAATATTTCATTTTTTCTTGTTTTATTTCTAAGATAGTATATTGAATAAATTTTGTATACATATATCAGGTGTTGGTGAAGATACTACAAATGCGACTGGAACTATAATGGTCTAATGGAATGTTAAACTGGAAACTCACCGGATAAAATAAACTAAAACTAAAGAGATATGTGAGATATATACAGAGTTTGCAAACAAAAAATATACACACTTCAGGGAAAGAAAAATAGCATGATGTTTTTTCAACAGATGGCATTACCCTCATATTGGGGACCCTAGGGGATATTGTATTTCACAGAAAACCCAGTACACTGCCTGCCCTTATAGAAGAAATTGAAAATTTATATGCAGAATGTCAATGACCAAAGTTACCTAAGTAGCAGTTCACTGCACTAATAAATGTCTGGATGCTAATAACCACCACTTTGAGCACCTCTTATAATTGTAGAGGCCAAAGGTAACTTGTATTAATTTCATGATGTCTCAATAAATTTAGTATTAAAATATTTATACAAGTTTTTCTTTTTCTAAAGTGTGTATACATTTTTTGGTGGGGTCTTCAATAATTTTGAGTGTAAACAAATCCTCAAAATAAAAACTTTGAGACTGATGGCTGTATATTCAAACACAATTTATTTTTCCATACATCTGTGTAAGTACCATGCACTAATCGATTGCACCACTGGAGCTTTTCCATACATCTGACGATGGACATTCATGTTGTTTCCAATTGGCTCTTATGACTAGTGTTGCTGTGAACATTCTTATATTTTTCTTTGGGTAGATAAGGAATGCTGTCTGTTAAGTATGTAAACAAAATGAAATTGCTACATCAAATTATGTGCATTTCTTTAGCTTTGGTTGATATTAACTAACAGTTTTCTAATTTAAGATTCCATTAGATTGTAAGAGTTATAATTCCATATATTATTTTGCTATCATTAATCTTTCTATGTTTACCTGTGCTGGCAGATATGTTGTGAATATTGTATTGTGATATAATTTGCAATTTTTGTGACTGCAAATAAGGATAAGCACTTCTCATATGTTTATTGACTGAATGCATATCTTCTTTAACAAATTTTTATTGACTTTTGAGGCAAAATTCATTAACATAAAATTTACCATTTTAGTCATTTAAAAATGTTTAATTCAGTAATTTAGTAGAATCTCAATCTTGTATTATCATAACCCTTATCTAATTCCAAGAACATTTTCATTATTCCAAAGAGAAACATTATATCTACAGTCAGATACCCTCGTCCCTCTATCCTGGCAACCACTAATCTGTTTTAGGTACATATGAATTTGCCTATTCTGGACATTTCATATAGATGGAATTATAACAACATATAACCTTTTATGTCTTGCTGTTTTCAATCTACATTTTTAAGGTTTAACTATGCTGTAGAATCCACTTTTTATGGCTGAATAATACACCACCATATGGATACACCACATTTTATTTATCTATTTATCCATCAATGAATGGTTTTGTGAGTAGTTTCTGGACTGTCTTTTTCTTATTGATTTGTAAGAATTCTTTATATGTTATGAATATGACCAACATATGTATTGCAAGTAGTTTCTCCCATTCTAGGCTAACCTTTTTATTCTCTTAATAGTATTTTCATGAACAGAAGTTATTAATTTTGTTTTTTTTTATTTTAAAGATAGTAAAATATAACAGAATGTAACAAATGAAGTCAATCAAAACAAAGCAGTAGGAGTGGTACAGAACTTCGAAGACCAATAATATGAGTACAATAGCTACTATAACATACCTTGCTATCTTCAAATTAGCTGACCATTCCAACAGATGTAGTAGGATTGAACCAAAAACAAAACGATACA
>RJWM01048343.1:0-11522 GCA_004363535.1 Dasyprocta punctata
TCTTCCTCACCATCTTCTCCTGTTTGGCCTCTTCTTTTGGATGCCTTCCTTCTCAGGTTAGAATTTTTAGAGTACCCTGGAGACCATTCTAAGCCTGTACTTTTCTCTTTCTACCAGTCTCCTTAAGTTTTATCTCCAAGTTGAAGACTTTATGTTATCCATATGCTAACAAATTCCAAATCTATTTCCCTAAGCTCTGAATTCAAATATTCAGGTACTTCTACTTCATGGGTATCTACAAACATGTCTGAGAGGCACTTCAGTCTTAATGCAATGTAAACAGAGTTCTTCATATCTAACCCCATTTCACAGAACTTCAAGCTCTGCCTTCCCCTTGGATTACTAAAATAGAATCTGATGACTTTCCTATTCTAACTCTGCCCCTCCCATCTTCCCATAGTTCTCAGTTTAGCCTAGATGATTCTTTTAAACTCATCATCCTGGCATAAAACCCCTCAGGGGCTTCCCCATGCAATAGACCTGAAGTCTCTAACAATCACTGGGCCTCCGGAACTTCACATGACTTGGCCATGACCAGTTTCTCTGTCTTCTTCCCCTGCAGGCCTCCCCTACCTCACAGAGCACAGCTAGGCCTTCTGGCTTTCTTGGTTTCCCTTGAGTATGCCAAGATCTTTGCTACCTTCAGAGCTTTCCCTTGAAAGATTCTTCTTTCATATACCAGTACACGTTTTGACATTTGGCTCTCAAATCAAGTACTCCTTCATCGTCAAATTTTTGCATGTCTCCTTTATATAAACTGAGTCATTAATCACTTTTTCAGCCTCACCCTACATTGCTGCTGCCACACTGTAATCTAAATAGATCCTTTGCTTGCTTACCACCTGTTTCTCTCTTAAAAATCTAAATTCTACAAGAAAGAGTTCTTATCAATTTACACTTGTAAATGCCCTGTGATTATGCCAGTACCACTTTAATACATAAATGCTTGCTGAATGAATGAGCAAATGAATAAATGAATTCTGTTTCTAAGAATTTAGCCTAATAAGATAATTAAGTCATATACGTAAGGACGTCTACCTTAGTACTTTTTAAATATCAAAGAATTAGAAACAATTTACATGGCCGACAGATAGACTAAATAAGTTATAAAATATCTATGTAACAGGATAATAAGTAAAAGAATAAAAACAAGAATCTAGCACTAGATTCATATTTATTGACTTGGAAAAAAGTTAATTAAATATTTTGAATGGAAAATGTTCTATAGGCAAAAAAAACCCTCAAAAATATGCATCCATTTATGTAAAATTATACATACACAATATAATATACAAACTATTTCTACACATGCACATGTAGACTGGAGTCTGGAATTATGTCTGGAAACATTAACTGTGATTATGTCTCAAAAATCTGGGAATGATTTTTACTTTCTTCCAATACTTTTCTGAATCATTTCAGTTTTTATATGAGTATGAATTATGTTCATAATTAAAAAAATAAAAACTGAAATGTTTACTACTAGCCTTTGACTCATCAGATAGATAACCCAAAGATTTTTTTAAGTGACTCTGTAGAGGAGGGAAAAATAATTTTTCAGTATATTTATTCATTATGTGCTTGAACTTCATTTATTTTTCCCCTCCCTTGTTTTTTTTCTTATTGTTATTTGAAGTGTGGAAACACAGTTAGCATTGAAAAAAATGTTAAATAAATCCAAAAATATTAGGTTAAGCTTTTCAAAGTGTATTTTAATATAGCATCAAGCATGTTCGCATTTTTATTACTGATTATAATGCTCAACAGCCTGTGACACACAATTCAGACTTTTTGGCAGACACAACCCAGTTTCCATTTCTTTGAGTACAAGATGTAGGGTGTGGAAACTTTCTACTTCCTTGGAAACTCTTCTAAAAACGGGTTTTCACTCAATTCAGCCTCTAAGTGTTTAAGAGGTGACTGAATTTTTGAAAGTGGTCTGACTGTTTTGGAGCTGTTGGCAACGACTATAATTTTCACACTATGTGAAAGGGGGAAAAAATCCATATTATTAAAATCTTGCCCTAGATCTCTTTCCCGTTTCCTATTTTTTTTTCATAAAGAGGCCAAATTATCAGGATAATTTATCTATGGAAACATTTAAACTCAACATTGAAATATTCACTTTTATGACTACCTCTCTGAATAAGGATGATGACATTAATAACATTATTACTGAGAAGACAGCTCCAATGAGAAGTGATACTCAAATTCTATGGAGTGAGTTTTTTCTTTGATTCTTCTTAAAAAAATTATATTGCCAAATAAGATACTCATTTCTATGTAACTGTCTAAGTAAGGATCAACAAGATAACTGAATTCCACACAACATTTTTGTAGAAGTAAATAAAAACAGTACCTTTAATTCCTTAACTGGGCTAATTATATTATAATGAATTTCTTCAAATGGAATCAGTCTGTTATCTGTGCCACCATTCAACATTAGTCCATTCAGTTTGCTACAGCAAAATGCCATAAAATGCAGTGTCTTTCACAAGCACACTGATCCCATTCATGTGCACTCTGCCCACATGACTTAACTCCCCAAGGTCCCCCCTCCTAATAACATTATCTTTGGGGTTAGAATTTCAACATATGAATTTGAGGGCAGGGGATACAAGCATACCATAGATTTTGGCTTCCTAGGACAAAATCCTCAACATATGCTGCCTTTATGTCTGATCTGAATGTAACCATTTTCTTTTATGAACTAACAAGTTAATGTTCCAGCTTCCCAGGGAATCATTTTGCAATCTATGCTAATGGAATTCAAAAGAACACTGTCCATGGTCACCTCTGTTCCCAGAGCTACTTCTCACTTCCAGGAATGGGGGAGCACAGGGTAGACCTTGGAGAATGGTTTCAATATAGTACATGCTTTGTTGTAACTTCAGAGATTGAATATAGATTTCCTAAAGGCCCTGTGAGTCCATATTTTTTTTAATTTCAATATCTCACTAAGTCCCTTGGTGAGATTTTGATTATCAAATTATCGCCAATATAATAATAAGTCCAGATCCTCAGATCCATTTGTCACTTCATTCCTGAGCTTGAACCTCTTCTGGGTTAATGCCTTCTTGCAAAAGCAGCACAATACAAATTTATTCCTTCTCGCGTTTTCCACAAATCTGATCATTCTCTTGAGTACTGTGTATTGGTTTGTAGCTTTCATTCAATATCTTCAATGCTGATGGTTAACACTGGAACTTAAACTCAGGATCACCTCTCCCCTTTCGTTCAGCTTTACAGGCTGTCTCTGAATCCTGTAAACTTCACTTCAGCATTGTGTCTGGAGTCTGGAATGTATTCCCACTTTTTTATATAGTGTCTCATTTTCACAACAAAGGGCCCATTATCTCTCATCTGAAATGGGGTTGACAAACCATGGCCCACAGGCCAAATCTAGACCACTGCTTATCACTATAAATCAAGTTTAGATTGTCTGAAGCTATTTTGCACTGCAAAATCAGAGTAAAATAGTTACAATAGGGAATATATGACACATAAAGTCAGAAATATTTACAAAAAGACTTGCTAATGTCTTGATCTATTCTAAGCAATAGCAAGAGCCTCCTAAAATTTTATATTGCTTAAGCAATGCACTTTTTATTAGAAAGGAATTAGCACATAATTAAACAGAGAAGAGAGAACATAAATATAACCTTTTGCCCCCAATTATAACCACTATAAAACTTTCTATGTTTTTCCAGAGCACACAGACCCCAATAACTGAATCACATTATAGACTGTCTTACCCCATTTTTTTTTACTGTAATGAAATATCTGAGGCTGTGTATTTTATAAAGAAAAGATATGTACTTAGTTCACACTCCAGGAAGTTTAAGGGCATGGTGTCAACATCAGTTCAAAACTGGTGAGGACCTCCCTCCTGTCAGATGGGAAGGAGAGGGTGTGTGAGATAGTAAGACAAGAAGTTGGAGTTCAAGCAGGACTCTTTCATAAGTAAAGACTGTCATAAGAAGTAACTCAGCATGACATAAGAAGTACCCTAACCCTTTCAGGGGGCAGCACTAAAACGACCCAACTTCCATTAAGCCTCACCTCTAAAAAGTCCTACCACCTCTCATCATCACTGGGAACCAAGTTTCACATACATGAACATTTCAGAACAAACTCAAATCATATCCAAGCCACAGCATGCATGTTTTTCCATATATTAGGCCATTCCATTCTTTTCTCTTCCTTTCCCTTCCCTTTCTTCCTTTTCCCTCTCCCTCTCCCTTCCCTTCTCTCTCTCTCTCTCTTTCTTCCTCTCTTCCTGTCTCCTTCTCCCTCTTTCTCTCTCTGTTTTTAAAATGTGGTGCTTCAGAGCACATTTTCCTCTTAATAATTTTGCAATATTCTTAATAAAACGATAACAATCATGATCCATGGGACCACAAGAAAATGCACAGTGGTCTTGATATCAAGATTCTGATACCGATCTTGTATTAAAGAGTTATGAACTAAAAAATATGACTTGGCCACAAACACTGTACAAATAAGATTGATATAAACAATGGCAATTGTATGAACAATGGTAATTGTTAATTAGACAATGTTAAGTACATTGTAAATATTAACTCATAATGGTGCCATGAGGGCTTGGTATCCAAGTTTTATAGATCAGAAAACTGAGCCCCAGAGAGGTTAAGAGATGTCATTGCTACTAGAAGTAACACTCTGTTTATTATTAGCATCAAACATTTTAGACAACGGTCCTTTAATTATATTTATGTCTGCAGATTTACTTATATATAGAAATTTCCCGTTTATCCTTGACACTTTTTATATTTGCTTTCATTCCTATTACATTCAGAAAGACAAATCTTGTCAAAGAGTTTACTTATAGTTCTTCTACTTGATCACAATAGTATCATTAAATAATTCATTAAACATCTCTGTTGAAAATTTAACTCCACGTTGTCGATTCTAGTTCATAATTCACCAAGCTTTTAGATACACATCCTTAAAATCAGCATTTAATCATGCAATGCAACTTCCCTAAAACTTCAATTCTATCCAAGTTCTTATAGAAATAAAAAGATAACTTTCTCTACTTGGCATAAGGCTTAGCTTTGGTTTACCTTTCTAATTTTCCCCTCACTGTTTCTGTGTTCAACTAAATAGGCTACTCAGCATTTCCAGAATTCACCCAGTATTTGGTATCTTGTCTTTTCCAGTCACCTCTTCCACTAGTGTAGATTGCCTGGCCACACTGGGCACCTTATACACCATCAATCTCAGTGACTAAATTTTCTCTAAATTTTCTCAGTGACTGAAGGTCCTGAATTCTTCACTAGAAATTATCTTTGAGACTGCAGCTCTACAATACACATTATAATGGCACTTATTACCCACAATTATAATGCCCACTCCACATTCCCACAAAAGTTTATAGCTTCCCAAAGCACAAGGACCAAATTCTGTGCAGTCACAATTCCCTAATGGACCCCAGAAAGTATTCAATAAAAACAGCGATTGAATCAAATTGAGTGAAAGCTGATTCACTGTTAATTTACCTATTTTTCTTTAATGCATTTTTTTGTTTTGCTCATCTTTTATTTCCCATTCCTATTCTTGTGTACCATATATGAAATTATCTGTTGTACCATAATACATTATTTATACCCTACAGCTTTTCCATGGAATGAGTAATTTGGGGAATAAAATATTTAAAATTTTCATTCTTTTCTCTCATACTAAGTGTTTTAACTAAAAATGTTGCATAGTTATTGACAACAGGAATTTTAACAGTAAAGGTATTATATGAACATGAACAGACTGTAGTCTAAGGTGTCTTAGAAAAAAATGTATCTTAAAAGACTAATTTTGCTGTACCAGATCAAGTATATTGAGCTTTAAAAATCACAATAACATAGATAGTCATAATTATTTCTAAACTCAAAGGTATACCTCCACAAAAATTCAGAATACAAGAGAAATTTCCACGTGTTTTCATGTACTTACAGTCATATTACCCTTGTGTCTCTCAAGATGTAGTCTCTTAACAGAAATTGTACATCTCCAGAAAATAGAGTCATTTAGTTCAAGCTGTATTAAATTTCCAGAAATGTAATACTCTGATAAAAACTACACTGTACAATTAGTATTTACTGGAAGCTACTGTACTTGAAAAGTTGATTTATGGATCTTTCTAAAGAATATTTTCTCTCAAATTAAATACCCATCTAGGAAGTGAAACTCACAAGTGACAGACACGAGTTAACAAGAACATTTCTGTGGTACAGAACAGTGGAAGAATACCAAGAAGGCATACACGAGAGGATCTTGCAGTCAGATTTCAGTGAAGATGTACCTTAAAACTACTTTAGGCTATATCTTTCCCTACATACGCTGTATATGTTTGAAAGCAGTTAGACTACTCTTGTGATTGTTATAGTAAAATAGAGTAAGTAGCATCAATTGACATTTTTGCATTGCACTCATCAAGATTCAGACTGTTCAACTCAGTACATGAATGTGCCACCGTCTTCTTTCCATTATCATCTTCTGCTAATGTACCTTGAACCCTTTAGTCCATCCATAGCAGCTTGTGCTTTACTCTTTGTCCCGACATCTTTTGAACTAAAAGGTCAGAGATTTACAAAATTAGACACCCATATGCTATGTGAAGTAACTAGCCCAAGACTATTACCTAGCTGCAAACCCAGCACAATTCTCATTGAAGGGGAAAGACTACACAGGGAGGAAAGTCAAGAGCCATGAGGATTTACTTCTAGGATAAAGGACCATGCTTTAATCAAGGAAGTCATATATGTGCCCAGATGAATTAAAAAATTGCAGTGGATCAGAGACTGAAGTAAGTCTTCCATTTGCTTCCTTTTTAAGTAAGTTTGTAGCGGTTATCCTTTGCCTGTACCACCACCATGTGTTGTGCCTTATTTGTTCGTAAGTCTTCAGATTATGAGAAAAGGAGAGTTCTATAGAGAGTTTGTATTCAAAGGAGCCTCGTGCACTGAGACAATCCTTTGGATATGTGTGATTTAAGTCGTGGCATCCTCAACCATGAACTGGGCCTAGGCCGTATGGGATAGGATGTGAGGAGCTTGGAGGAGGATATGAACTTATTTTACTGGTTGTTACGGTTGAAACATTGTGTCAACTTGAGAAGTTTAGAATTTTAACTGAGAGACTCAACAGGGAGCCATGGATCTTACTTTGTAAATATCCTCATCCTGTGCAAAGGAGGGCAAGGAGATTATGTGGGTGTTACATCTGCCCTGGGGGTTGGGGTGGACTGCATACACGATAAGGGAGGAAAAGAAGCTTGCTCTTCACCCCGCTTTTTGCTCTGGCTGCCCTTTTTATCTGGCTGCTTTTGCTGGTTTCTGCCTTGAAGTATTGCCACCCTGACTAGGGGCCAGCTGATTATGGACTGAAACCTCCAAAAACTATAAGCTAAATAAACCTTTCCTTCTCTAATTTGGTGTGTCAGGTGTTTTGTCTCAGCAAGGAGAGAAAAGTAACCAAGACACAGGTAAAATGTATATTAATTTTATGGCCAGAAAGCAGACTTATTTTAGGATATGTCTCCAGCAATGCTTACAGTCCAAAACCTTGACAGTCCACCAGAAAGGAATGCATTTTTTTCTTCTACTTGAAAATAAAAAAGCCTTTGAAACAGCCCCTAAGGGTAGAACTTGGTGAAAACAACGGCATGTGACATCCAATTCTAGATCATCACAGGCTAAACAACTTCCCTTTATCTCTGTTTTACTCAAGACACTTGCTCTTACAGTCTAACCATCCTGTTGTAAAGAACGCCATGCTACACGCAGCAGCTGCATGATCTGTCCCAGCCAACCATCTCTTCTAAATTTTCAATTGACAGCCAACATCCACTATCAGACATATGAATGAGTAATTCTCTATTCAGCAACTTCTGATTGCCCTGCCAAAGACTTAAACTAGACCCATGCCTATCACCTTGCACTAAACTAAAATCAAAATGGACCAAAGATCTATATATGAAAGCAGGAACACTAAATCTACTGGGAGACAAAGAAGGTAGAAATCTCAAAGACATAGATGTACGTAGAGAGCTCATAACAAAACTCAAACTGCATGGGATGTACTTCAAAGAATCAACAACAGGGATCTCATCTTACTAAAATGTTTTTGCACATCTAAAGAAATCACTAACAGAGTTAAGAAAAAAACAAATTGTGAAAATATTTTTGCCAACTGTCCGTCAGACAAAGGACTTCTATCTAGAATGTATGAAGAACTGAAAATAACAGAACCCCCAAATTCAAAGACCCAATCCGAAAATGGGCATCTCAGATAAATACATGATTCTCAGATGAAGAAACATGGATAGCAAATAAATATATAAAACAATGTTCAATATCATTGGTCATTCAAGAAATGCAAATTAAAACAGCACTGAGATTTCATCTCACTCCAGAAAGAATGGCTAATGTCATGAAATCAACCAATAACAAACGATTGAGGGGTTGTGGGGAAAAAGGAACCTTTCTCCATTGTTAGTGGGAGTGGAGACTGGTACAACCACTGTGGAAATCAGTGTGGAGATTCCTCCAAAACCTAGGATTAGAGGTTTCATTCAATCCAGCTGTTTCCCTTCTGGGTATTTACCCAGAAGAATTAAAAACATCATACCTTAGGAATATACATGCACCCATGTTTATAACAGCACAATTTGTAACAGCCAGATCTTGGAAACAACTTAAATACTCATCAACTGAGGAATGAATAAAAAAGATGTGGCACTTTTATACAATGGAGTACTATTCAGCTATAACAAAGGATAAACTCAAGGCTTTTATAGGTAAATGGATTCAACTAGAGACCATACTCACAAGTGAAATAAATTATACTCGCATATGTAAACACATATTGTCTCTCTAGTGTAACAAACTGAAAGAGTAAAAAGATCCAGAAGGTACAATAGATATTGTGAAAGGGAAAGAAACTTCTCAAAGGGAAAGAACAACTGGGATGGGGGAAAGGAGAAAAGAAGAAAAGGAAAAGGAAACAATATATGAATATGTGTGTGTGTGTTTGCATATATATATATATATATATATATATATATATATGATAGCTAAGAAAATTCTCTATTAATTCTATTAATTCAAGGAAAGGAACAGTTAGTGCTCATATTGTTTGATCAATTTTGCATGCCTATATCTTGTAGTAAGAGCAACTCTTTTGAAAATATATCCAATATAACCATTGTTAGATTCCTAACATTTTGTCTTGAAATCCTACATGCTACCATTGTGGGGCTTTTTGCTTGCTTGTTTGTTTTGTTTGTTTTTTGTTTTTCTGTGTTTTCTTCTCTTTGAAAAAAAGAAAAAACTTAGCACAGGCATTACTGTTGCCAGAAATATTTCCCCTAATCTCACTATCTGATCCTTCTCCTTTAGATCCCTAGCATTCCATGCCATTTCTAATAGAGCAAATCATACTGCACACTGACTACTGACTAGTAGCCACCTAGATCCTCCATTAGAAATACAGATCTTAGTAACAATACCTACTTGACTTACAGTTTAAGCACTTAGAAAAATGTACAGTATCAGTAGAGCAGTTGTAAATAAATAAGTTACATAAATAAGGTAATAAGTGTAGACATAGTATAACTGAATAACTAAGATAGTTGAGAGAGGAAACAAGCAAACTGTTAAATTTGTTTTTAATGGATAAGAGAGGCTGAGATATTTCTGCAAGTAGACCCTGAGATGAGTACAAAAGTTCATAACGTGGGTAAGAAAAGAATTCCAAAATCACCTACTCAGTTCTGAATCAGCATGACAAAGGATCTCAGCCACAGAAGACACAACAAATGATATCAAGGATGATAAACAGGTTGCTCTCAAGATATTTAGCAGGCTTAAAACTCACTGAGGCCCAAATTTATTTTTTCTTTTTTCTTTTTTCTTTTTTTTTTTTTTGTTACCGGAGATCGAACTTACAATCTCGTGCTTGCCAAGCAGGCACTTAGGTCACTGAGCTAAATCTCTGGCCCTATTTTTTGAGACAGGGTCTCACTATGCAGTTCAGGCTGGCCTTGAACTCACTTTATAGCCCAGGCTGGTCTCGAACTCACAACGATACTCCTGCCTCAGCCTCCCAAATGCTGGGACTAAAGGCGTGTGCCACCATGCCTGGCTCCAAAATATTTTTGTTTATGTGAGCTAAATTTATCAAAATTTACCATATTAAAATCAGCATTGGAAATTGAAAATGTATTTATCTATTTCCAGTGATAATCACATGAGTTAGTATTAGTATAATAATAGCACACACATTTTATGAAAAATTAATAATTGCTGAACAAGTAATTTAGTGAGAACGGTGGCACTGATTTTCAATTTTTCAAAGTCCTTTAATATCCGTCAGAAGAACCCTTTAATATCTGAACCGATTCTCATATCTGTCTCTGTACTCGACCTTTTAGAATGTACTGTTTTTGTCAAAGTATGTGAAGAAAATCCATCCACACGTGGATGAGTAACTGGAAGAAGGAGGTATATTTTAATAACTTTCTCAGTAAGCAGTGGATATTTGTCTTTCATACTTCACCAAAATTCAACAGGTGGTAGTTCTTTAAAGGTTAGTTATACTATAAATTCTAAAACAGTATTGATACATTTTCATCCCCAATTACTTTAAACCCACTTGCTGTATCCTGTCCTTTGAGTGTATCATTTATTCAGGCATGATTTTGTAACATCACACATAGGTCATCTAAAAAGCACTGGTTCATTTAGTTATAAAGTTCTACCAAATATCAACAAATTTTAGAATTTGATATGAAAAATTCATATTGATCATATCACCTCTGACTTTATTAGTTTGGTTTTTAAGTACTAGGAAAATGCCAAATACAATAACTGGTAACAATTTTTTAAATTATGATTTTGATCATAAACTCAAATTATATCTATAGCAGCAAACACTATTTCTTCTTTCCCTTCTAAAGACAAATTTATTCTGTTCAAGAACACATCTCCTAAATACCCAAATCTGAATGCTCATAGTTTTTCCCTCAGTTTCTCAGTAAAAATTGTGTCTGTGGAAAGGTAAAACTGCTAGTCTAGTTCACAGCCAAATCACTCTCCTGCATTTCCTGAAGACACCTGTTGTGTTCCGAAATGTAGCAAACATGCTTTATCTGAATTTCTCATTTTATTATACAGAGCATAAGAAAGAAAAAATGGTGGTCAAAATCTGAGGTTAATATAGTTAATAATTTTTCCTATTTTATCATTTTTTCCTTCAGTAAGGTTGGCATTTTTTCCTTCTTTTCTGCATATTCATAGTATTAAATTTCAGTGACTGGCCCAATTAGGAGCCATTCTCTTAATCCATAATGAACCAAAAGTTTCAAGCAACAGTTTAATTTTGCAAGATCAAGAAAAATGTCAACAGGGTACCCAAGATAACTATCACCTCAGTATTATAAAAATAGTTGACTTTAAAACTCTCTCACAAAAGTCTTGGGGAAAACAGCATTTCTCACTCCTCCT
>RJWM01048344.1:0-11527 GCA_004363535.1 Dasyprocta punctata
CCCAATTTGTAATAGCCAGATCTTGGAAACAGCCCAAGTGCCCATCAATCAAAGAATGGATAAAAAGTTGTGGTATTTTTATACAATGGAGTACTACTCAGCTATTAAGAAAGATTGCATTGAGACTTTTATAAGTAAATGGTCACAACTTGAGACTGTACTCATAAGTGAGATAAATCAAACCCACATGTGTAAATACCGTATTGTCTCCCTAGTGTAAGAAATGGAAAATGTATATATGATCCAAGATCTATAATAAATACTGTGTAAGGGTAAAAAACAGCTCAAAGAGCAAAAGTAATTGGGAAGGGAAAAGGTGGAAAGAGAAAAGGAAAGAGGAAAAGATATAAACCTGTATCTATGTATATGTAAGATAACTAAAATGAACACACTGCTGAATGTATTCGTTATTGAGAAAGAACAATTAACACTCATATGATTAGATCAATTTTACATGTCTATATCTGTTAATGTAAGTAACCATTTTAAAGATAATGATATGCAATATTGCAACCATTGTCAAGTTTCTATCATCCGGTTTTGTAAACCTGCAATGTTACTGTTGTGTATTTACTCTAGTCGTTTGTTTGTCTCTTTTGATTGTTGTCTTTGTTTTATATGTCTTTTTTCTTTTTTCTTCACTTAAATAAAAAAAGGATAAACAGTAAGAGATAGAGATCAAACTAGAGAAATAAAAGATTAAAAAACAAGAAAACTAGTTGAAAGAAAAATAGCAAGAAAAGAAAGGGAGAGAAGAGAGAGACCCTATTAAAATGAATTTTAAAAGTAATATAAATAAGGGGGAAAAGAAAATGGGTGATGGAACTCCAAACCCAATAAAAATAAAATAAAAATAAATAGTAATAGAGGACAAGAAAAATTGGATAGGAAAAGGGACAAGGTATGATACAGAAGAATCAAAGTAATTATATGGGGAAGATAGTGGGTTGATACAAGAGAAGGTAGGAGTGACAGAGAGAGAACAATATTGAAAATTAGAAACAAAGAGTTATGCATTGTTAATTTTCTTCTTGAAAAAGAATTAAGAGATGGAGTGGGTTCTTATTGCGAAGAAACTAGAAAGGGGGATGAGAAGAGGGGCAGAACCTACACACCAATTACATAAAAACAAATGGAAAAATAAACAAAAGCAAAGCAAACAAAAATCCTAAACACAATGAAATAAACACAAAAAACAGCCAAACAATGCCAAACCAAACAAAATGATACAACACAAAAAAATCCAAAATTCAGAACATATCCAATGGGAACTCAGTTTAAACACTCCAAGAGAATGTATATGTGATTCACATGTAACCACTATGCCAGAAAGCCTGGACAATGATGATGATTAGCGTGTAACTAGGTCCTCACTCTGAAATCTACAGTTTCTTTAGATTGTGTGTATCTGCCTGGTAGAGTCCACAGACCCTGTCTCTCTGCTTTGAGTGTGGGTAGGGGTCCCTAGCCCTCAGTGAGTACTGGTGGAGGTTCTCCAAGGTGGGGGCAGCAGCTGCAATTCCTTCTTAACTGCTATGCTAGAGTCCCCGAGTCTGCACAATTCTCCTTTGCCATCTAGTTGCAGGTTAGCCTGCCCTCATGTTCTCCACAGATGGTTGTAGGCTGTTGTGACTGGGATGGTACACTATAGTGCACAGCAGGAACAGAGACAACTTGGTCTGTGGCTTGGTCTGTTGTGGAGGTTAGTGCCTGACTCCACAGTTCAGAGAACAAGCGATACTTATGCTAGGCTGTTTGGATGCACTGCCTACCACTCAGCTGACCTGCGGGCCACAAAACTGGTTTTAACCAATCTGTGTGTGCTTGCATATGATTTCGCAGTCCCCCTCTGCAAGAGGTCTATTTAAACTGGTGTGGAGCACCAAGTTTGTGCATATGCACACTGAACAGGCTGGTTGGCCGAGCAGGTTTTTGAGCTGCTTCTACTCAGCGAGGATGCTTCCTTACATGGCTGCTCTACTGATCTATTTCTTTATAAGTGGACCTTACTTTTGTTGTTGTTTATGATATGCTGTTTATGATGGGTCCCTAGGTATCCCTTGAACTTCCTCCTGGGTATGCCAAGAGTGCAAAGCCCTGACTACTCTTTACCTCTGTTATTTTTCAGGGTGATCTTTGCAGGAGAAATCTAGAGAAATGAGATAACAGCGTTCCCTTGGGGGGATAAAAAAGCAGTGGTTCACTATAAAAGTGGTGAATACTCTGATTTCAGTGTTTCTCTTCTATTATGCAACCATCACATGTGTAAGTATCTATCTGGAAGTCTCATGCTTTCTGATAACATCTGTGAAACAGTAATAGCCAATCTTGTTACCTTCTAGAAATGGTAAAATCCCAGACACTTCATAGTCTTGATAGTTATGGGATGTACTAGCTGATATGAGAAGACTTCTCAGGATCTAATAGAGAATTCATTTTCCCCAGTGTTGGGAAGACCAGGGTGGGAATAAGACTCTTTCTCTTCCATAGATATTAATGAAGCCAAAGTTTGGGAAAAAATATGCCATAGGTGCTTTGGTTGTTGTTCATTCTCTTTTGAGTGGGAAGATGGAGGCATAATATTATGATAATAAGGCAGCAATTCCTGGGATTACACCAAAAAAGCAAGGAACAGTATGACTGCTGAGTGAAAGAAGCCACAATGCTAAATACTGTCAAAATGAGAGTTAGTTCATTTGTTGAGCCTGAGGAGGTGTTCATTTGAAATCTAAAGGAGATATAGTTATACTTTGGTTCTTTTGTACAGAATCAGATAGCTGTAGGTGTGTGGGTTATATCCAGGCTCAGTCCCAGCTGACAGCATGGAACCTGGTTCTCCTTCCTGTCCAGCTCATGCAAGTTTTTTGGGAGCTACAAGGGAAGGAAAGCATAGACCTGTTGCCTTGCTTCAAAGATTACACATCAGCACCTTGACCAAACCAATTTATATTGCTTAAAATCAATTGAAGGGATAAGAAAAAATCCTTGCCAACTCTGTACATATCAATACATGAAAATATGGCCAAGTTTAGCCAAAATGGAGATAATTGCTCTTCTTTCAAGGAGAGTCATCCAGGTGGTCCTCCATGTACATCACCAATAATCAAGCAATTCCATTTCTCTGCTTCAAGTCTAGAATAATTGCACATGGATAAAGATAGGGATGTAAAAATCAATAGCATTTACCATTAACTAGCTGAGAATAATGAACTAGCTGAGAAAGAACTCAGAATTTCATTCACAATTGTTTTTTAAAAATACCTAAAGATTGATCTAAACTGAGAGGTAAAATACCTCTACAATGAAAATTTTATGACATTAAGGAAAGAAATTAGAAGATGGAAGTCCTTCCATGTTCAAGGATCAGGAGAATTAATACTGTTAGAATGACCATATTACCAAAACTGATCTATAGATTCAATGAAATCTCCATTGAAATACCAATGAATATTCTTCACAAAACTAGAAAAAAAGTTAGAATTCATAGGGAAACATGAACTACCCAGAATAGCCAAATAATCTTAAGCAAAAAGAGCAAGACTGGAGGCATCACAATACCCAATTTCAAATTATACTATAAAACCATAGTAACAAAAACAGTATGGTACTGGCACAAAAAAAATAGACACAGACCAACAAAACAGACTGGAGGACACAGGAACAAACCCACACACCTACAGCCATCTGATTCTGCACAAAAGAACCAAAAATATAAGTTGGAAAAAAGAAAGTCTCTTTGACAAGTGGTGCTGTGCAAAATGGACATCTACACTTAGAAGACTGAAACTAGATCCTTATTTCTCACCCTGTACAAAAATCAACTTGAAGTGGATCAAAGACCTAAGTATAAGACCTGATACTGAAAACGCAGGGGAAACAGTTGCATCTGTAGGCATAGGCAAGCACTTACTGAATAGGACTCCAACACACAAAAGAATATCAAGAACAGCAAATGGGACTACATCAAAATAAAAGGTTTTCTTGACATTAAGGAAAACAAAAGAATGAAAAGACAGCCTAAAGAATGCAAGAAAATCTTTGCCCGCTACTCTTCCAGAAAAGGATTAATATCCAGATATTAAAAAAAATAAAAATGAAAAACCTTAACACCAAAAAGGCAAATAGCCCAACCAATGAATAAGCAAATGAACTGATTAGATACTTCTCAAAAGAGTACAAATGGCCAATAAGTATGTATATGAAAAAGTGTTTAACATTCTTAGCCACTATGGAAAAGCAAATCAAAACTACATAGAGATTCTATCTCACCTCAGTCGAAATGGCCATCATCAAGAACTTAAAAAATGGTAAATTCTGGAGAGGATGTGGGGGAAAAGGAACCCATCTGCATCACTGGCAGCAATGTAAATTAGTACAGGCCCTATGGAAATCAGTGGACATTTTTTTCTCAAATAACTCAAAATAGAGCTATTGTTTGATCCAGCTATACCACTTCTTTGTATATAATCTAACAAATTAAATTTAGCATATCATAAGTACACTTACATACTTGTGCTTATTGTTGCACGATTCACAATGGCAAAGATTTGGAATCAGCAGAAGTGCCCATTAACAGATGAATGGGAAGAAATATCTATATATACACAATGGAGTATTGGTCAGCTGTAAAAAACAATGGAATTTTGCAACTTTCTGGAAAATGGATGGAACCAGAGGTTACTGTTAAGTGAAATAAGTCAGATTCAGAAAAACAAATATCTTATATTCTCCATAATATGTAGAATTTTTTAAAAATGTCATGAAAATAGAAAGGACACTATGTTTAGGTAAGAGAAATGGAAAAAAGAGAAAGATTTTATACAATGGAGTACTACTCAGCTATCAAGAAAGATTGCATTGAGACTTTTATAAGTAAATGGACACGACTTGAGACCATACTCATAAGTGAGATAAATCAGACTCACATGTGTAAATACCATATTGTCTCCCTAGTGTAAGAAACTGAAACAGTATATATGATCCAAAATCTACAATAAATACTGTGTAAGGGTAAGAAACTGCTCAAAGAGCAAAAGTAATTGGGAAAGGGGAAAGGAGGAAAGAAGGGCAAAAGAAAAAGACATAAATCTGTATATACATATATGTAAGATAACTAAAATGTCTACACTGCTGAATGTATTAGTTATTGTGAAAGATCGGTTAATACTCATATGATTAGATCAATTTTACATGTCTATAAATCTGTTAATGTAAACAACCATGTTGAAGGTAATGATATGCAATATTGTAACCATTGTCAAGTTCCTGTCATCTTGTTTTGTAAACTTATAATGTTACTGTTGTGGATTTGCTGTTGTCGTTTGTTTGTCTCTTTTGCTTTTTGTCTTTCTTATATGTGTCTTTTTTCTCTTAAATAAAAAAAGAAAAAAAAGAGAAGGAGGAGGGTTTTGTAAAGGAAGATAATGTGGGGATGAATATGTTCAAAATATACTTATTGGAAGCCAACATTTTGTAAAATTAATAGCTGCTAATAATAAAAACTAAAACATTACAAAATAAAATATTTATTCAACAAAGATCTTGATATGTACTTGAGGGCATATCAAAAACTTCTATACATGAGATTTCTCTTAAAAAGCTTGTGATTATTTTAGAGAGACAGTATTAACATGCACAACTAAAAAGAACAGAGTGCCAAAAAATAAGAGACATGTACAAGAGTGCTCTCACAACAATGTTTGTAATAGCAAAAAATTTCAAACAACCCAAATGTCCACCAGTATGGGAATGGTTATGAAGCACTCTTCTCCTCTGCCAAGAAGACGGGATACAGCTTGGTCAGAGACTATCATGCCCATCCCACTCATTTTCCTTCATTCCCTTCACCCCCACCCAGTGGCCTCACATCCTCCCTGATTATTTGGAGACTACTCTCCTCCAGGCCACTCTGATGTAAGTGCAGCTCAACTGTCAGCTCCTCCAACTTAAAACACTGCTGCGGCTTCTTTGAAGAGGGGAGGGACACTCTGGCGTGGCTAAAATCAGGGAGGGAGTGATCTAAGCCTATAGCTAACATCCCTAACCTCTGGGAACCTCAGTTAACTGTGATGAACACAGTCCTCCCAAAGATTTCCTGGTTTCACCCCTGCCATTTTTCCCAGAGATGTACCACTGTCAATCATACAACTGGCATCACACCATCCCTTAACTGAATTGCCACCATGACAACTGCTTCTGTCCTGGAGTCCTGCACACACTTGTATTGGTCACAGGTCTGTGGTTGGACCAGTCAGCAGACTTAAACTTCAACCAGTTGCAAGCCTGCACACTTGGCCTACAGCTGCTGTAAAAGCAGTACTCCCCACACACTTCTCCAGTTGGTCTGGGATGGCTCCCTCCAGTGTACTGACCTCCCTGTGCTATAATGCACAGTCCTATTGAAATAAAGACTTGCTTTGTTGCTGTTGGAGACCTGTTTGTGATTTCTCATGTAATGTGGGCTCCAAAGTTCCTGTAAATCTACTAAGTGTGGACAGAACAGTTGTCTCAAAAGAAAGAGCAATAAACATGAGGGGTTACTAGCCTTGAAGAGCTCCAGAGACCAGTAGTCAACAAAGATCAACAGCAGAGTTTAACACCTGGAAGGGTCCACCTGCCATCTGGCACATGCTGTACAAGTGGCAGAGACCAGTACCCAGCAGAGTCAACCTACAGCATCTAGCACATAGGATGGCAATGTCCAGGAGTGGCAGAGACCAGCAACTGACTGAGTGGAACTGTTGGCATCTAGCATCATCCAGCATCTTCTGGTGGCATCAGGACCACTAGCAGAGCTGCACTTTGCTGATTCATGATTTCCATCTGAATCAAGCAAAGAGCTCTCAACCAACTGACATTTAAATTAATCATATTTCAATATCATGGAGTAAATTATGCAACCAATTTAAAATGTAATATACCTTTGTATGCTATAATTAAAAGATCTCCAAGAAAGGTTGTTGAATAAGAAAAGTAAATTACAAAGGTATAGTTCTATTTTCACTTTTATACCATTAAGGAAAATCTCATGCATGAATATATGCTCATATGTATATTTACATGTATGCATGAAAAGTTTAAAAATACTTATAATAATATATAACAAACAGTATTAGCTGTATTTAGATAAGATCCTGGGTTTAAGTAATGATCAAGAGAACTTTATAGCTTTATAAGTAATTTTAAAATTTTAATATGAGAAGATATTTAAATATTATAAACTTACTATTTTTCTTATTTGAAAGAGAGGAGTAATTACATATAACTATCTTGGACCAAATTATGTCAAACTGCAAAGTGAAGTCGCTACCAGCACAGACTTTGGAGCTAGGCTTCTTGACTTTGAATCCTGAGTCTACAATTTTGTTGCACTATCTGTGTTTGAGCAAGATGTGTACATTCTCTATGTTTCTGTTTCCTTGTTTTTAAAATAAAAGTAACTGTATTACTTCAAAAGGTTGTAGTAAAATAATGTATGTAAGAGACTCTAAAGACTACATAGTACCTATCAAGTGATGAATAAGTCTTGGCTGTTTTCTATTACTTGTTATTTCCATTTATAAATAGGCTTGTGATTAGGTATATTAAAGGTATCCAGATACTATTCTTGTGAATAAGATGATAAAATATAGGCTGAATAGTATTTTTAGTATAATCGTAGCAGATTGTCATGAAGCATTGTACCTACATACTATGTGCAACTGTGTCCAAAGTATTTTTGTAGATTTCTATCTGTCTGAAAAGCTATAGTGTGATTTCCAATTATTTTGTTGATGATTTTAGGTGAAATAAAAGATAAAACTTTGAATGATATAAATCTTCAAGGAATATACATTCCATTGATAAGTGTAGAGCTCAATGTAACAGAATGAGTTATTTTCTCATATACTAAAATAATCTTAATTTAGATCTTAAAAGTTTCTCATTCAACAGTTGCTCAATACAATAATACTCTTCTCAGCATCCCAAATAAAAAACATTATTTTTTCTTTTTTTGCTTCTGTCCTTTATATCTTCTTAAATATTGTTTGGATTAGGGGGCTCATTATTCAGTGAGTCAGATCGTTCATTTTTTGAATAGCTAGAACTGTATACTTCTATTGATCTGAAATTGACAACTTCATTATTTCAAGAACTGGCTCCTTTTCCTGCTAAAGATACATAAATCAATTTTCTCTCATCTTTTATATTACAACTTATTGAATATTGGTAGACAACAATTCTACCACCCTAGAATAATTTTCTCAAGCTGAAATGTCTTCATCTCTTTGATTTCTTATCTTCTCACCCTCCTTACCCTCTGGACCAAGTTTAGAGATGTTCTAGTTAAAGTGTAAGGCTTAATATTTTTGTCGCAGGAAAAGTGTGTTCATTCTTTCAACTCAACAATTTTGAAAATATAAGAGAAATAATCTGGGGCAGTTATTCTTCTAGTGACCCCACATAATTAACCCTTATAGTGTCTAATTAAAAATAAACATATATCATTGTCCCTGTGTTTCCCTGTGGAACTGTTCTAATTCATCTTTGTCCTCTGGCTACTGCTTTACATAAGATATCCATAGGGCAGTTAATTTTGGAAACACATACAACAGAAAATTGCAGTTCAGATTTTTTTCTTAATTTACTTTCAATCAGTCCTTCTGGTTATACCCAGGGATAACTTTCTTATACCTATTTGTTCATCCATGCTTAATCCTATATACAGGCAATACTGAAAATAAAACCCAAAAAATGTCATGATCTAGGTTAAACCATCCTCAGGCCTACTCAATTTACACCTCTGAACCTAGGTGACAAAGGAAATCTTGGTGTATTCTTTCTCAAAAACAGCATACTCCCTTGGGTTAGAGATATCAAGGAGGCTAAACAGCATGCCTGAGAATGTACCTGGAGGCCCTCTTATACCTTTTGGGTTATAAGGTTTTGATTCTTAGAGAACCTAGAATTTTCTCTTTTGTTAGTGTGGTGAATTAACTAAAGGTCAACTTGGAACACCCAGTTGAACTGAGTCAGTGTGATTTTGGGTGTGGAAGGTCCACCTGGAGATTGATACCAACAGCATAAAGTCAGAACTGGAGGAGAAGAGTATGTGCCATTGGTTCTCCTGGAGAACCTTGTCACGTTGGTTTTCTTGATATAAACTCAGTTGTTCAGGACCTCACTGTCACTGAGGATGGCTACTATTCTCTTTGGGGGAGCTCTGGTCCTCACCTTGAGCATCACATCCTGGTTCCAGTGCAGATCCCTCAGCCTGGTAGCTCAGAATCTTCATCCCACTGGCACAGACTTTCTAACTTCTAGCATTGACCTTTGGGCCTTCCCAGTATGTATCCTTGACACAGACTTGCATGAAACGTTGTCGTGACTCTAAGCCTCCAGCTGGACTCATGGAGGACATTGACATGGGCTCTAGGTTTTCAGCTGAATTGTGCAGGACAATGACATGGGATCTGGGCCCTCAGCTGGATTCTTTGGGTCTCTGACACATGGCCAGATCTCTTGCACTCCTCTGCATTTGACATTTTGGGAGACATAATAAAATAATCCTGTATACTATGTGTCCTAACCCGTGCAAACCCTGGCTACAACAATTAGGGTCCCTGTATTTAGAGTCATTTTGTTCCTCTGGTGCTTTAAAATGAGACTCCCAAATGGCTTACAAAGTGACTTCCAAACATTGGGGCTACATCCTTGTTCTCTTCTTTTCTCTGTCTACATTTACTCCCCTCCCTAAATCAGGCTAACAACTTTAAATACCATCTATATTATGATAATGTAAAATGCAAATCTTCTGTTCAAATCTCTACCTTGAATTTGACCATACATTCAGTCAGATTCATGCTTAGGTAACTCCCTTTAAAGCCACAGGATGGAACACCTTGCCAGCCTCGCAGGACACAGAGGTACGCAGCCCAGCCCAGCTCAGCCCAGGACCCCAGAGCTGCTCATCAGGGGCTGACCAACATAGCTGCAGGGCCTTGGAGAGCTTGGGCTTCCCCCACCAGAGTGCAGAGCAGCACAAGCTCCATACTTCAGTGGAGCGGCCTGTGCGTGCCCCATCCTAGAGCTTGTGGGCCCCTGCCCAGCCAGGAGCAAGGCCCCGGCACTATAGGCATGGGACTTGCCCAGGCTTACCCTGGCACAGTTGTTGCTCTGAACTCCTTGCAGCTAGACTCAAGATCCTGGCGGCATCATACTCCAGGGTACACTCTACCTAGCTCCCTGGGACCTGGAGGCCTTGGCCCCCACCCAGTTAAGGCGGAGGCTCCACCCCCACAACCCAGGAGGCCGCCCTCACTGGCCAGACACAGGATCCGGCTCTACCAGGTCCCATGACACAGCGTGACCCAAGACTCAATGTGACCCTCAGGGGAAGGCCCAGCCAGCCTGGCAGGACACAGAACCACATAGGTTCTAGAAGAAAATGGCAAAACAAAAGACCAAGAGGTAGTTTCAGTCCCCCAGTCCACAAAGAAAAAACCCAAGAGACACTGAAATGGAAGACAGTGGGAGTCACACAAATTCTGAAATGATAGAAAATGCAGCAAAGAAACAGCGTCATGAAGCTATAGAGAAATTCAAATCAGAAAGATTCTCTCAGCTAAAAAATGAAATAAGAATCATTATTAAAGAAATGTGTGTATCTAAAAAAGAGCAAGGTAAAAAAATAGAAGAACTTAAGAAAATGATCAAAACTTTCAATGAACAATATAAGACACAAACAGAATGCATGAAACAGATGGAAAGGAAAATGCAGGAAATGAAAAACTCCATGGAAAGTTTGAAAAAACGCTTAAATGAAGCTGAAGATAGAATCTCAGATCTCAAAGATAGCATGGGAGATCATGGCCACGGAAGAAAAGATCTCCTAAAAATAGTAAGGAACCAAGAAACAACAATTCAACAGCTGCAAGATGATGCCAAGAGAAATAGCATAAGATTAATAGGCATAAATGAAAAAGCAGGGGTCAATACTAATGACCTGTGAAGACTATTCACAGAAATAATAGCAGAAAACTTTCCAAACATGGGAAGAGAATCTGAAATACAGGTAACTGAGGCATACAGAACCCCAATTAACCACAACCAAAATAAATCATCATCATATAACAATAAGGGTATCAGAAATACAGCCCAAGAACAAAATACTAAAAGCTGTCAGAGAAAAGAAACAGATCACCTATGAAGGAAAGCCTATCAGAATCATGGCAGACTTCTCAACACAAACCTTTAAGTTAAGAAGAGCTTGGAGTGACGTATTTCAAATCCTGAAAGAAAATGACTTTCAACCCAGATAGATGTACCCTATAAAACTATCCTTAAAAATTGATGGAGAAATAAGATACTTTCATGACAAAGAAGAACTGAAGAAATTTATGGCAACCAAACCAACACTACAAAGAGTACTGAAAGACACTCTAGAAAGAGACAAAGATAGCCACAATCTTAAGAACAACAACAAAAGGAAACCACTAAGCAGGGCAAGTAATCAAACAGAAAATGTAGAAAACCAACAACAGAAAGA
>RJWM01048345.1:0-11538 GCA_004363535.1 Dasyprocta punctata
TAAATAGGAGAGTCCACTAAATATAAAACATAACAAATGGAAAAAGCATTACATCAAAGCATGGTATATGGAATTTAAAAAAGAGAGAGATAGAGATAAGGATCTCAGTGATTCTTCAGGATATAAAAGACAGACCACAAGCAAAGGGATAGAAGTCATATAGCACTAGATTTTGAAAGCAGCCTTGAAAACTGGAAGAAAAAGAGACATGACCCAAAAATGATGAGGTAGCAAGATTTCTAACCTAGAATTCTATAGCCAAAGTATGCCAATCACAAGGGATAAATAAGCCATATTCACCAGGCAATATTTCAAAACATTCATGTTACCTTTCTTTTGGTGAAATCTATTAAAGGATGTGCTCCATAAAAATGATATAGATGAAATTGAAAGGGTAGATGCAAAATGATGAGAATTTCTAAGCTGTTGATGAAAATAAGAACCAAAAGAGAAATACAGTTCATTCACACTTAAGTATTGGAAGAAAGATGTGATAAGACAAAATTCAAGGGGTCTATGGAAAGGGGGATAGCAGTCTAGGTTAGTGAAGAGGTGGAATAAATGGAAGTGGGAAAAGCACTAATAGGCAACTTTTATTTTATTTTGAGATAAGGTCTTGCTTTGCAGTGCAGGCTGGCCTTGAACTCACTATATAACCCAGGCTGGACTCAAACTCATGGGATTTTCCTGTCTCGGCCTCTCAGGTACTGGAATTACAGGCATGCACCACCACACCTGGCCCTGTTAAGCATGTTTTGAAACTTCAGAGCAGAAGGAAGACAAGTTCATAGAAAAGACAGTTTTAATAGAATCAAATCAAGGAATAAGTAGGCTTGGTTGAGACAATGGTTGGAATTCAAAGGTTAGGGAGTAAAGTAAGAAAGTAGAAAGGTATAACTCATTTATTAGCTTAGATAGTGAAAAAGAGAAGAGAAATATATTAATAGCAAGACAAGTAACAGTACTACTTAGGGGGGCAAATATAGGAACATCTGAAAGAACATATAAAAAATACACAGAAGGAGAGTTTCAAGATAATAGAGGAAGAGATGACTTCTAGGAAGTTTTAAAATGGACACAAAAGGATGGGGATCCAAGTAAATAGTCAGTCTGCTAGAGAAGAGGGACAATTTTTCCAAAACTGAAAAAAAAATTAAGAAGATAACAACAATAATATATAATGTAAAGGTGTGGTTAAATGTGTGTTTACTTGTAAGAGATGACAGAAGTTTTTATAAATAAGACCCCAAGTCTTCACCTGGAGGGTAACTCATAAGGAAGGGAACAGAATTGGAAGTTTAAGGAGCAAGAAATAGAAACAAAAAGTGTTCAGTAGGTAGGACACCAAGGTTCAGAAAGAATCATTCTTTGAGCCCTACTGAGAGCCAGACATTTGCGGAAATGTGTTTAGAGCCTCCAAAGAGGGACTTCACAGTAGAAAATAATTAGTTTATAAGAAATTTATTGAATAAAATAATTTAGAAGAATACATTACTGAAAAAATTTTCAACCTTTTTTTATAAGTAGGTAATTTGGGTATTCTTTTAGTTTCATATTTTTTAAAAGATTTTTTGTCAATTTCCATAATTTTAAGAAAATTTTCCTTTCCTTACATTTTCAGTCTATTACTATTGTACTTACTAGTGTAGTAAAAATTTATCAAAAACATGCAATTAAATAAAACTACAGCCACAACAGATGATCAGTTAAATGCACTCTAAGTATGCTGATGCAATTTTTGTATAAGATATAAATGTATATATAATGTATATGCTCAAAGAAATGATTTATATTTATTGATTTTATATAATAATGTGCATGGTTGTCTTTAAGTGGTTTGGATCATGATGGAGTTCTAATTACTTCTTTTTGTCAATAATTGGTGATTTTCTTCTAAAGCACATAAATTAATTTTATTTAAGGGCAGAAACACGAGAAGGAAAAATACTAAAATTTCAGATTTGTGTATTTTTGATTTTTATCTTTAATTTACAAACTCTTAGTTAATTTTTACTCAAGTATTTCTATGCAGTTCTCAGGTTTATTCTGTGTTTTCCTTAAACACTATCACATGCCCTTTACACAAACACTCTAAATTAATGAGAAGGTGGAGGGCAACATTCTATTTAAACATGTTTTTGCCCTCGATCCAGTAAAAGTCTTTCCAAACAATCTTGGCAAGCATTATAAGGAGCTATTCCCCCCCCCACCCTGAATAGCCAAGACATCAACCCACCCTGTGCCCCTGTTGGCTGGGTTACTGCAGAGTTGTGTTGGTCTTGACCCCGCGCAGGTGACTGCCACTGGCATTATCATGTTTGAAGAAAACTAGATCTCTTTGCAAGCACAGCAGTTACACTTGGCATTTTTGGCCTGTTTCTCTCAAATTCTGAACTCACGTGATTTTGCATGAATGCAGCCCATTAAAAAGAATATTGTCTGCAAAGTAGAACCAAACTCCGCGTAATCCTTTTATTCTCCGACTGTCTCTCTCACTCTTGGGATAAGTTTCAGTGAGTAAGCACAGAGCCAGCCTACCTTGAAGTCATGCTGCTCTGCAGGGTGGGACCTTTGTGCTCCAATATGTTTGCAAGGGGCATCTGAAGATCAGGATGCCAGACTGACAACATAGATGCCTGATTGAAGGCACAGATAAATATTTGCTACTCTGAGGTTATTTCAAGGTTTCCCAATAGAACTGTGTGTATTTATCAAACCTTCATTTCATACTATCCCTTTTGTTTAGAGTAAAACAGACAAGAATACCTGCAACTAGTTTGAGCTGATTTGAAATGACAGGTACAGGAATCCCCAGGTGATTTTGCACCAAGTTACATTTTCACACATCCCTGAGGGTAAATTGTGTGATACCTCTCACAAAACTGATGCAGCATGCCACACAGATTTCAACTTGAATATTAAACATAAACAAAAGGAATTACCTCAGAAGTGGTTTATTTAAAGAGCTCCCTTTGAAACTGGAAGACTTTAACAGAGCTAAATTGGACCAATATGGATTCCTTTTCCTAATGTAGAAAAAAACAAGGAAAAAACCAAAAAAACCCTCCCAAAACAAAAGCAAACAAACAAACAAACAAACAAACCCCCCAAAACAACACAGCACAGGCTGAAATGTGTGACAAACAATTTGGAAATAGCTGTGCTGATTACTGTAGTCTCCCAATAATATATGGCTTGTATTCTCTTCTCAGTTTGATTCCTTGACTCCAGGAAGTACTGAGAAGATAGAGAACATGTTCTCATGCAAACTGTTTTTAAAATGATCAATTGCCTTTCTTTCTGTAGGCTGTGCTGTGGTTAGAACCAGATGATTAATGTCTAACTCAAGGGGTCTGAGGTATGTCTGAGATACGTTTTTTTCCCCTTTTCTTTTTCTAAAAGAATCTTTGAATTGACAAATGTGGAAAAGGAATCCCAAACATCAATTACAAGTGGTTAATTTTATAGATGTAACTCACTGAAAAGAAAATGAAATACAAAATCATGATGAATTTGTGACACTGTCTGTAATTTCAGTACATTTAAGGCCCTGCCTACCACAGTCTTCAACTTCTTCAAACTTCTCAAATTTCACAACAAATCTTATTTATATAAGAAATCTTATATAAATATCTACTAAGTGCACACTAACCAATACTAAGTAGTAATGAGTCAGGTATTCCTGGTGATGTTATACATAATTTTTACATTAAAAAATCATCTGGAATCTGTTTTCACATAAGGTATGTCTGTAGAGTTGAAACTTTTTCTTTTGTCTTTTTATAATTGGCCACATGTCTCTACTACCTTCCTCATTTCTCACTGAACTGCAATGCCACTTTTAAACTTGTAATGTATGTGCATATAGTCCAAAGACACACATTTGTTTGTTTCTTCTTATTTTATTGGACTTGTCTATTCTTATTCTATTACCACATTGTGATAATTACGATAATTTTATAGTTCCATTTTTTTTAATTTTTCAGAATTGTTTTAGATATTGTACCTCATTTATTCTCCCATATGAAATTTAAGAAGTGATTAGGTCATGAAAGCTTTGTCTTCAGGAATGACACTGATTGTCACAGAGGTGGGCCAGTTATCATGAAGACACGGGTTACAGAAGTGAGTCTGGCCTTCCCTTGCCTTCCCATCTTCTGCCATGGGATGATGCTGCGTGAATATCCTCATCAGATGCCAGCAGCATGCATCTGGACTTTCCAGCCTTTAGAACTGGGATTCAAAGAAATCTCTGTTTTTTTGTTTTTTATATAAATTAACCAGTGTGTTATTGGTTTTATAGCTGCAGAAAATGGACTAAGACAGGGTGATTTAACACTTTTAATATTGATTTACCCCATCCAAGAATGTAGCATATTTCTCTTCTATTCAAATTCTATAGTTTCTTTCCTGGGTTCTGCACATTGCCTCTGCTGCCCTCTTCCATAGCAGTAGCCCATCACATGAATGAATGAGCCTCGGTCCTTCCTTTGTTTTAGGAATCTTCACCAAAGCAGGGGATGAGGACACCACATCTGAGGGTTAAAAGTTATATTTTCTAGGCTAGCTTTCATGTTTATGATTTTGGACAACTCTCTAAAAAATCCCTTTACCCATTTGTAGTATGCCTGTATCAATTTCTGATTCCTTTCCCCTTCCCATCCTCGCTATGCATCATTTGGCAAGCTCTATATTTGCTCCTATGATCCGTCTTTGGTCTCTCAATCATTTCTACCTCACTTTTCTAATGAGCTACAACACATATTCAGGGAAACCTCCCAGCTTGGGAGAAAATAGATTGTGCAAAGCTCTCTTCAGATTCCAGGCATTTTAATTCATAGTTCTCCAACAGACAATAGAGTACAGCTTACTGATTGCCTAATAAAAAGAGGAGAAATTGCTCCCTGAATATGCTGTAATTGAATCATCTTTTTACTCAGATGGTATTCAGTAGAGATGGAGGACAGCTTAAATTTTTTGTTGCTTTATTAGTATGAGAAAGATATAAACCACAGTTGGAATATCAGAAATTTTCTACCACCACGGTGGGTGGTAGGATTATCAACTCACTTTCCACATTTATGAAAACCTTTTATGTGTCAGGTGAGGTACTTGGTGTTCTCTTAGATACTATCTGACTTGGTTTTTAAGGAACTACAGAAATGCTCTCTGAAAGTATAGCCTTTGACTTGGCTTTTCAAAAGACGTTCATGGGCTCAGAAAACTTAAAATTGAAAAGGTTACAAAAGCTTAAATCCATGCATTACAGTGATCAAGGAGATAATGAGAGGGAGTCTTGGGTGGTCCTTCAGACCACCATTAAGGTAAGATAGGGTCCCAGGAGGAAAATGTGCTTGAATGTGCTTTTGAGTCAAAAAGCTGGCTGGCTGATGTATCTCCAGCTGTGTGTGTGAGAGAGCTCCTTTCCTCAAAAAATCCTCGTGTTTTGGTGCTGCAAACCAGAAAGGCTAGGATACAGCTTATTTGTAGAAAGTTCAGCTGTTGTTGTCTACCATTGGGGAAATTAAAGTAGTATCCTGATAGACCCTTAAACTAAACTAAAGTTGGTAGCAAAATTATAAAATTACTAGATGGGGTAGTACTATCATTCTGTCATCCTTCTCTGCCTGCTTAGTAAAAGGTTTGCCTCTTTAGGGCTTGGTGCCCCAGTAATACCTGCAGGACTCTGCTGGCAACAGCATCTTACTTCACCTGAGCCCATCTCAGAGGTGCATCACTGTTTGTGGCACATCCAGAAGCCTGGGAGCTGTGGAACAACAGTTTTTAGTGCCCTGGATGACTGCAGGCTGCTCTGTAGGCATTGATGGGCATCACCTCTGGGTGCAAGGTTAAGAAAGCAGCTGCCACATTATTAGCACTGGCTCAGATGAAACTTTCATGGAATATAAAACAAGCTTACCTGCACAAGAAAACGCATGAAATATCTGGTAACTGATCAAGATTGAACACAAGTATTAATTAAAATGGGAGTTAGAATCCCCTAAATGAGAATAATCTCCAGAGATCCTCCTGTCAGCTAATCTTTTGACCCTTGACCATATCTGGTGCATGCTACCATGTATTCCAGCTCTCCAGCCTGAAAACGCACTGTCAGAATCTGATAGTTTTGGGCTGGGGATGTAGCTCAGCAGCACAGTGCCTGCCCAGCAAGCGTGAGGTCCTGAGCTTAATTTCCAATAATGCGGGGGAGGGAGAGGAATATGACAGTTTTTAAGATGGTTTGAACACAGGATAGTTTATAAGACTCATCTTTGATACGAGTTGGTCAGAAGAGGAAAAAAACCCTTACCAAGCTGGTTATCAGGTCAGAAGAGAAAACAAATAAAAAACAAAAACAAAAACAAAAACAAAATCTTACACCAAGTTGGTTATCTAGGACTACCCAAGAACCCTGGACATGATAATAACTCAGAAACAACAACAACAACAACAACAATAATAAATGTAGCAGGTATCATTTGTTGAGCTTTTATTTTCTATTGAATTAAGTCCTGTAAACAATTTATCATCCTTGACTCTTACAAAAACCAGATGGAGGGTGTATAATTATTCTCACTTTGTAGATGAAGAGAACAGGTACTCAGGAAGAGTAGGTACCTTCCCCCAGGCTGCACAGTGTAAATGAGGAGGAATTGTATCTCCATCCCCCTAGCTTTAGAGTTTGTGCTACATCAGTACAGTATTCTGCTTTCATTCACTTTTACCAAAACTGTGACTGAGAAATTTGCAGAAGTTTAGTTACTTGGCATTATAATGTAAAGTATTAGAAGCAACAGATTATGAAGGGTTGGAATACTGCTAGAAGTACAAAAACTTGGAATTGAAATTTAAGGAGGAAATTTAAACCATTTAAAAAAAATTCTCCCAGAACACCAAAAATTTCCCCCCTCAAAAACTAAATTATTAGAGGATATTGAATAAAGAAATACATGGTTTTATGTCTTTCATAGTGTTGGGGACCACAAATTCACAATAGCCAATTTTGCTTACTTCCCTAAGGGATAAAATGGAGGTTTGGGATTATTGGTACCACCCATTTGAGATTTCCCATTAACTCTTTAGGAATGGGCCATCCTCTACCACTGAGAATAAAACTGAGACCACTAAGTCTGAAAAACATTCCAGAGCAAGAACCTTCTTAATATAAAATCATCTCTGCCCTCTTGAGTCATCCCAAGATTATACTTGCCTGCTGAGTCATAGGCCTCTGAGTCTTCCACCAGTTTTGAATCTTTCACTAGCCCCACCTGTCATGGATACATCCAAAAAACAGTGGCTGTTTTGGAGGGTCACTCTCTTGACCTGGCAGGAAAATTGACTTCCCAGCCACTCATCACATGTTACTAAATTTGTATCTATTTTTTTTTTTTTGTTTTATCCTCTTGCAATTGGGGCTCTTGGCTGGGACCCCAATATCATAGATTGAAATTATCACTAGAATATGACATCAACCTGGACTCTCTATGATTCTTAAAAATTCTGAAAACTTTTCCCAGAAAATGTTAGAGAGAAAGGAACATTTCGGGATAATCACGTCCCGTTGATTTGACCTGATTAAGGTCCAGAAGGTGTCTGAGTTGACCCAGCCAGGCACTACTCACTGGCAGAGCTGAGCACAGACCTTACTTTTCTAACTCTGGGACCAGAAAGCTGCCAACGCATTCTGGCTTCCCCCAAGGATGTTAAGGGACATGTTCTAGGAAGCTTCCCAAAACTACAGATAGAGAAAAGAGATCTCAAAGTAATGGAAGAAAATATGGAGGGAACATTTCACGACATTGGTAAGGTCAAGAATTTTTGGTTTAACTCTCAAAAGCACAAGGAATTTAAAGCAAAAACAGACAAATGAGATAATACTAAATTAAAAATCTTCTGCTTAGTAACAGAAACAATTAACAGTGAAGAAACAACCAACAACATGGAAAAAAATGTTATCAAACTACACATATAAGGGGTTAACATCCAGAATGTACAATAAACTCAGACAACTCAATAGCAAAAGAACAAAAATAATCACATTTTAAAATGGGTAAAAGATGCAAATAGTCATTTGTCATAAGAAGACATGAAAGTGGCCAACTCCATGAAAAATACTCATTGTCACTAATTATCAGGGAAATGCAAATAAAAGTTGTAATGAGATGTTACCTCATTCCAGCAAGAATAGCTATTATCAAAAAGACAAAATATAACAAGTATTGGTAAAGACATGGCGAAAAAGGAACCATTACATACTTTTGGTGGGGATGTAAGTTGGTACGGCAATTATAGAAAACAGTATGGAGGTTTTCAAAAATTAAAAATAATATTATCATATGATTTAGCAACTTCACTACTGGGTATTACCCAAAGGAAATGAAATCTAGTACACTGAAGAGACATTTCCATTCCTATGCTTATTGCAACACTATACGTAACAGTCAAGATATGGAGTCAACCAAAGTAATCATCAGTAGATGAACAGATAAAGAAAAGATAGCATATGTAAGTACAAATGAGACAGTATAGATTGTATCCATAAAAATAGATGCAATATCGTCATTTATGACAACATGGATGGAACTGTTATGTGAAATAAGCCAGGCATACAAAAACCATAGTAAATTACCTCATTTATATGTAGAATCTATAAAAATTAATCTCATTGAAGTAAAAAGTGGAATAGTGGGTACAGACTCCAGGAAGGATGAAAGGAAGATGTAGATCAATGGGTACAAAGTTACAGTTGGGTAGGATAAATAGGTTCTGGTGCTCTACTGCAGTGTAGGGTTATATAGTTAACAATAATGTATATTTCAAAATAACCAGTAGAGAAGATTTTGACTGATTTACCAGTAAAGAAATGATAATAGTTTGAGGTAATGGATATACTAATTATCCCTGATTTAATCGATGCATGAAGTATGTGTGTGTGTGTGTGTGTGTGTGTGTGTGTATATATATACATATATAAACAATGTACCCCATAAATTTATATAATTATTGTGTGTCCACTTCAAAATAAATAAGAAAAGAAATCTTGTGTTCAGCATTGTTAAATTCGAAGACTAGATTTTATTCACATCTCAGGCATCCCTTTTTGTTCATTAAGTTAGATGTTCTATAAACACCTGCCTGAGAGATGATCATGGTCTTGTCAGACAGACAATAGAACACTTTGTAAGATGGAGCCCAGGAGCCACCTAACACAGCTGGGCTCTAGGGGGAGTCAGGCATGGTTTCTTTTTAAATTCCGTCTTGATAAATAACCAGGAAAGAGTCAGGCATTTCAGGTAAAGGAGCAGAATGTATGATGCGTAGAGCCTCCAGTGAAGTCTTGTTATCTTTGATCAGGCAGCAATGAGACAACTTTAGTCAGCCTGTGGGCCAGATTCAGCGTACTATCTCTTTTGTAACTGAAATTGTATTAGAACACAGCCAAGCTCATTCATTTACATTGTGGGTATTCCTGCTCTTGCACAATAACAATAGTGAAGTACTTGCCACTGAGGCTTATGGCCCATAAAGCCTAAAATATTTACCGTTCAGTCCTTTACTAGAAAAAGTTTGCCAAATCTTGGATTTGAGTAGATTCAGGCAGGGGCCAGATTGTACATCAATGGCCCATGGGCTTCATCTCATCTTGTTTTATTTGGCTTGTCCATTCATTGTGTTTTCACTTGTTTGGTCAAAAGGAAATATAAAAATATAATTTTCAACATTTAAAAATTAGGATATTTCACATAAAAAATAGGTTCCTAACTTCTCTTGAAAAATCAGATCTGTCAGTTTTGCACTTCCTTTTCTACACGGCAAGGCAGAGCTGAGCAGCAGCTCTCACCTTCCTGCGGCCCCAGCGCTCCCTTTTCTCATCCTCCTCTCCATGCTCTCTTAGCCTAACCTCCCAGGGCCCTTAGAGTCATACAGGAATCTGACTTTGCAAATTCTTAAAGAGGCTGGAGATCAGGGTAGAGGTGATTTAATGAAGGTTTTCAAAAAGCCTCATTGAGGTGTTTGGACTTCATCCTGAGATGCCCCTACAGGGTTTGAAACAAACAGCATACTCACCTGACATGATTGACTTTTTAAAGAAAAGGAGTCTGTTGGCAGTATAGAGGGTACACGAAAGAAAGCAGAGAGACCACTTAAGAGGTTTTGAAGAAGTCGGAGAAAGGGTGGGAAAAGGCTTTAAATTAGTGTCAAAGGGAGAGTAAAGAGAAACTTGTTTCTAGGAACATTAGCATGACAATCAATAACAAATCTAGGACTGAAACGCATGTAGATTTTAGAAAGCTGTAAGGATGGGAGGAAGGGCATTAACACCCATAATTTTCCAGTAGGGGATCCTCAACAGAGTCTAAAGTCAAGGTGGCTCAGGGTCTGCTTTGTGCAGCCACCTGATCCAACTTGTGTCAAGACAGTTTTAAAGAAGCTCTTTTCCAAAGATTGCAAAAAAAATATCTGGGGCTACTAGTCAAGGCTGTGCATAATGGGGGCAGAATCTCAATGTGACTGAAGGGAGAAAAGACTTTATCAGGCGTCTTGTGTTTCACTGGGCATTCACGATTTGAAAATTTGGGTAGCTATAGATAACCATGGATACTCCACTAGGATTTAAAAACAGGGTAGAACTCAAGTGCCTCTTCCCCTCCTCTCCTAATTCTGTCTCCCAAGCCAAGGGGGCAGATCCTGATGGTGGAACAGAGTCTGCCTTAGGACCGGCTTGGCCCTGTAACAGGCAATGTCACATCCTTCTCAGCCTCCTGAGATGCACAGTAGGGGAGTTCTTCTTTGCCAGCTGAAAAGATTCTCTCAAGCCTTCCAGTAATTCCCATCTAACAGGTGGGGGTAGCACCTTTCAAAATTGAAATTCTGCTTTTACTTGTGAACGTAGAGATAATCTCGAAACAGCTATTTATTTGAAGTGGGAAAAAGCAAGTAGATACAATTTCCTATAGATTTTGGCCTAGTGTTTTTCAAATAGAGAATGAAAGACACAGAGGGTTTTGGTCATTTCTTCGAGGATAGGAGAAATGACAGTTTCCACGGAGCATCACATCAAAGGACTGAAACCAGAATGCCCTGCATTTTGAAAATTGGGATAGCTTTCCCAATCAAGTTCATCATCACAGTGAAAAGAATATCATAGAACAGAAAGGATTTTCCCTCAACTACCTACAAACTCTATCAAACTCATTTAGGGAGTTGCTGAGGCAATTTTCTAAAGTTTTGTATTTTATTAATGTTATAGCGAGGTGTTGAAGAATGTGCACGAGGCATAACAGGAGAAAGAGAAGGAAAGTAAGGAGTTTAAAAAGAAAACCTAACAAATACTATCCTATAATGATTTCAAAGGTTCTGAAGCAAAATACCAAGCAGCGCTAAATATTTGAGAGAATTTTGTGCTAAATTCTGTAAGCAGAGTGATTTTGTTTGTGTAGGGGAGGGGGAGAAAGAAAATCCATTCCTAAACAGTAACTAATATTTAGAAAAGAAGTTTACTCAAAGCAAACCAGAACCATTATACTTGCCTGATGA
>RJWM01048346.1:0-11500 GCA_004363535.1 Dasyprocta punctata
CGAGGATTTTTGCATCTATGTTCATTAGGGAGATTGGGCTATAATTTTCTTTTTTAGTTGGGTCTTTCTCTGGTTTTGGTATTAGGGTAATACTTGCTTCCAGGAATGAGTTAGGAAGACTTGCTTTCCTTTCAATTTCATTGAAGAGTTTGAGGAGTGTTGACATTAAGTCTTCCCTAAATTTCTTGTAAAATTCAGCTGTGAATCCATCAGGACATGGGCTTTTCTTTGTTGGTAAGGTTCTAATTACATTTTCAATTTCATTAGCTGAAACTGGGCTATTCAACAGTTTTACATCTTCTTGATTCTTCTTTGGTAATTTATAGGTTTCTAGGAATCTGTCCATTTCTTCTGTGTTATCAAACTTATGGGACTAAAGGTTTTCAAATCAGTTATTGATGATCTTCTGTATTTCCACAGGGTCTGTAGTGATTTCACCCTTTTCATTTCTTATTGCATTGATTTGAGGTTTCACAGGGCAATTTTTAATTTAAGTAAATTCATTATTCATTGTTCAATTTCTTATGCATGTAGTATATTCAAATAGTACTTATTAAAATATCAATGTATAAATAAAATATATTTTATTTGAAAGATGAGTTCTAGAGGAATTAATTTTGTCATAGACAGATCTTTGTGCCCTCTCAGATTCCTGTATTGAATGCTTAACTGCCAGTATGAAGGTATTTGGAAATGGGGCTTTAGCAAAACAATTAATCTTAAATGGGGTCATGTGGGTGAGTTTTATGTGTGATGATATTAGTGCCCTAATGAATAGATGTAAAAGAATTCTTCCCATCCTCTGTAAGGACACAGTGAAAGAAAGCAATTTATAAGTTACAAATTATAGGTTACAGTTTGAGCCTTCACCAGCAGCTGACCATGCCAGAGTCCTGCTCTCAGACTTTCTTGCTGTTGAAATTTTGAAAACATACATTTTTCATAGTTTAGTTCATCCAGTTATTTATTTTGTTATACAATCTCTTAATTGACTACATTTCAAGACCTTTTACTCTAGCTGTGTACAATATATTTTGATTTCATTTAAAAATATTTCTGATTCTATGGGAAAGGCCTGATGTAAAGTGAGTTACTAGCAATCATGTTTAACTTTCAACAATCATTAGTGTATCTTAAGTTAATTATACAAATTAAAATGTTTATTATAAAAATCTTATTCTTTATTGTATTAAAAGAATAATCTTCATTATAACATAAAATTTCTAAACTTATGCATTCACAGGAGTAGTATGCTAATGTTTAGGAGGGTAAGAAAGAGAAGAAACGATTCTGGGATCAGTATTTTAAAAATTTCTTACTTTCTGGGTAATTTATATTGATAACACAGACTTACACATTCCTTCTTCATTTCCATTCTTGTATTCCTCTGATCATTCACGTTCTAGAGGAAGTTTGCATGTTCCTAAACTAAAACAGTATTTAATGGCACTCCTTTATTTTCTTACACATTATTTCTTAAGTAGTTGTGCATTGATTATTAAAGACTTTAATATTTCATGTAAATTTGTGCTTCAAAATGAAACAAAATTAAATGTTTTCAACATGAGTGCCATAATCATAAATGTGCAAAATAATATCATTAGGTATAAAGTATTTATATCATCTCCAGTTATATGGAAATCATTTCTGGCATAAATAGATCTTCCACACCTATAAAAATAATTGTACAACAAGAATCACATGCATGTTTGTCTGTATGTTTTGATATGCTGTCAGAAGAGAGTTACTGAAGTTCTGAAACATAAATAATATCTGATATTCTCCAAATATGTCTGACAAATGACTTTCCATTATGTTTCCACTTTTCAGAAATATAAATAATATCTTTTAAAACCAAGGCTGTGATATAAAGATTATAATATTTACCATATTTTTAAAAGGATATTCAGTCAGTATTATAATGGGAACACATTTAAAGTTAAAAGAATTCAATGTTTATCTGAAATTCAAATTTAATTGGGGAGTCATATTATATCTGACAAATCTACTTTTTTAATTTTAATGAGAGAAAGAAACACAAAAAACAATGAGACAGAGTTTCAAAACAAGATAATAGGAAAATAACAGTGGTTAATACATTTCATATTTTTATCTTCAAAGCATTTGCCCATATTACAAGATATAGGCATGCAGAGCCACCTGCCCCAGGATGAGTGCTGCACTCACACCACAAATCCCAGTGCTAGACAATGGACCAATCACAATCTATATTCACCTATCTTTGAAAAGCGTGCTCCCATGACTACATGAGGCTTTGGAGGGATACCCAGACACAAACCGTAATATATATATATATATATATATATATATATATATATATGTATGTATTTTTTTCTCTTTCTTCTTTTCTCCTTTCCCCCAATCTCATTTGCTCTTTCTTTTTGAACAGTTTCTTTCCCTTTCACTATATCTATTATACATTTTGCATCTTCAAATCTATTTTTTGATAAACATAAATTGTTAGCCAAATTTCATTTTAAAGTTTAATCTAAATGTGTTAAAATGGCTATATTGAGACATAGTTTGTGTATAAAAACCTGCACATTTTAGTGTATATAATTTGATGTTTAAAAATACTAATATACATACACATGATTCCAAAACCAAAATTAACATAATGAGCATGTCCATTACATTCTAAAGTTTCCTTTGGTCCTTGTGTGTGTGTGTATGTGTGTGTGTATGTGAACAGTTAAAATGAAATCTACTCAATAATGCATTGTAATTGCCAAATACCATATTGTTAATGATAGGCACTATATCATGTATTTGCTTTCCATAACTTATTAATCTTACATACCAACACTTTATACTTGTACTGTAATATAATTCCCAATTTTCCCCCTTCCTCAGACCCTGCCAACCATATTTGATTCCATACGTCTATGGTTGTATGACAACCTCATACAACTACCAGTGGATCTGCTTCTGTAATTGTGAATTTATTTAATCAACATAATGACCCTCAGGTTCTTCATGTTATCACAAATAGTGAAATTCCCTTAATCTGTAAGGCTAATATCTCTATGTATGTATATACTACATTTTCTTTGTTCATTTATCTTTCCATAGATTTTTTTTGTTTCTACCTTGGCTTTTATGAATAATGCCGCAAGGAACATGGGAGTGTAAAAACTTATTTAAATACTGATTTCAATACTTTTGTACAGGTATATCTGTAAGTAGGATAGCTGGACAATTTTAGTAAATCAGTATTTACATTTTAACATCCCTCAACACTATTTTATTGAGTGGTAATACTAGTTTTTATTTGAACAATGTATAATTATAAAAGCATATGATCATGTCAGTATAAGCAGATGAAACATTTAACAAAATTCAACACATTCATGATTGAAACACTCAAACAAAGTGAGTACAAAAGGAATATACCTAAATATAACAAGTGTCATATAAATGGACATAACTAACATCTTATATAATGAAAAATTAAAAGCTATTTCTCTAAAAACAGAAATAGTCAAAGATGTCCATTCTTGTGATTTCTACTCCACATAGTACAAAAGCATTGTAAGAACAATTAGACAAGAAAAGGAAACATACAACATGTAAGTTAGAAAGAAAGATGATAAATTGTCTCGGCTTATAGATAACATAAAGTTACATATAGAAAGCCCTTCTGTGTGGCTGGTACACACCTGTAATCCCAGCTCTCTGCAACTGATGTAGGAGGATTGCAAGTTCCCAACTGGGACAGCTTGGAGTCCTAAGGGACCATCTCTCAAAACAAATTGCACTGTGGATGCAACTCAGTGTGAGAACCATGGATTAAATACTTTGGATTGAAAAAATAACTAAAAACAGAATAAATGGAAGAAATAAAATCAAAACTGTAATGATAGTATCAAATAATTATTAAACTAATAAATAAATTCATTAAAATTGCATGATTAAAAATCAGCATAAAAATAAGATTTGCAGAATAGCAATGAAGAATCTAAAAATTACATTAAATTAACAACCCCATTAACAATAACATCAGAAATAATAAAACACATAGGAATCATTTTGAACAGAGGAGAAAGACATATATACACTAAAAACAAACAAAAATACTGAAAGAAATCAAAGCAGATATACAAATGGAATGATCGTTCATGTTCTTTGTTTCAAAGTAACAATATTATTAAAATATTCACTCTAACTAGAGTCAGTTACAGATTCATTTATAGATTCATGATATCCTCATAAAAATCTCAATGGTGTTTTTCACTGAAACAGAAAAAATAAATCCAAAAATTCATATGAAACACAAAGTACTCAGAATAGCTAAAGTCATCTTGAGAATGAAAATCAAAGTTTAAAGCATCATTCTTTCTGCTTTTAAAATTTATTGACATGCTACAATAATTAAAACAGTCTGATGTTCGCATAAAGAAAATCATGCACCAGTGAAATAGAATAGTCTATAAATGGATGAATGGATAAAGAAAATGTGCTGTTTATATATACACTGACTACTACTTGACTCATTTGAGACATTTGTAGAAAAATGGATACATTTGAAAAATATGTTAAGTGGAATAAATTAGACACACAAGATTAAATGCCATATTTTGACTTTCATTTGAATAAGACAAAGTAGAAATAAAGAGTAAAACAAAGGAGTGACAGAATGAAATAGGGAGAGAAGTCATCTGCAAATGAAAAGAGATCAAGAGGACCAAGGCTAGGGAAGAGAGAAAGACAAAGAGGAATTAAAACAATTTAAGGTGTGTCCAGTACACATACTGAATACTCACAATGAAGGTAAATATTAAATGTCATAAACATGAATTAAAATTAGTAGCAACAATGATGATAATGGAGACGGAATTTTCAGATGGAGAGAGGGAGCTGTGTGATGAGGGGAGGGAATAAAACAGAATTAAGCTGCACATGTACAGGTTCCTTCTACCTAAGATGATGGTAAATGTCAGGCACAGCAAACATGGGCTAATAAAGAGAAATGTTCCATAAAAAAATAAAAGAAATAGAATGTAAACCAAGGATCGATAATCTATGCATATGTGCTAACTGATCTTTGTCAAGGTGTCAGTTAGGCAGAATAGAAAAAGGATAGTCTTTTCAACAAATGATGGTGGAAAAACAGGATATAAATGATAGAATAGAATAGAATCTATAATACAGCATACACAAAACCAACTCAAAAAGTCTCAGAAACTTCATGTAATACTGGAAACTGAAATGTCTGGAAGAAAACTTAAGGGAAAAGCTTTATAAAATTGGTCTTGAAATTACTGTTTTTGAATATGACACCAAAAGCACAGTAATACATTTTTTTAAAAAAGCAAGCTGTTGTCAAGTTCATGGCCTTCTTCACAGCAACACAAACCATCCACAGAGTGGAAAAGCAACATTTGTCTGCAAAGAGTTGCAAGGGCAGGTTTCTGGGTGGCCTTGTACTGGCTCAGTTCTTTTTTCCTTTGTCACATGAGTTTTCCAGAATAATTGAAGAATACGTCCAAAAGGCAGCATTCTGTGGTAAGGGCAGAGCTGGTGGGATCAGACTGGTTTCTGCTCTGGCACTCCCTAGGAACAAAGCATACTTCGAGACTGAGCCCAGCATTTGTATACCCTAGGATATAAAACTCTGTATGGGCTACTTTCTGCAGTTATTGTGCAAGTGGGCTATCACAGCCAAGAATTTTCTGAGTCTTGAAGGACCAAATCATGATTAATTCCAGGTTTCTCTTGTCCCATGCTTCCTATCTGTAAGTAATAAACCCATTCCATGTCACTTATGTGCGGAGGTGTTCTTACTGGAATCAGACTATTTGGCCAACAAGTTGCAAGTTTATGCAGTAAAACAAATGTCGCTGTAGGATTGGGGATACAGCTCAGTGGAACAGGGCTTGCCTTGCAAGTGCAAGGTCCTGAGTTTGATTCCCAGTACACACACACACACACACACACACACACAAAAAAAAAAAAAAAAAAAAAGAAAGAAAAGGAAAAACAGTCACTCTAAAACACTCAAATATAATGATTTAAAACATGCAAATGATTTGAATATACACTGCTCAAGAAAAAAAAATCCAAATAATGCCTTATTAGTTTTGTTATACAAATACATTGGACTGCATAATTTATAAATCACAGAAATTTATTCCTGACAGTTCAGAAATAGAATAAAGATCAGTGCCTGATGAAAGTGCTACCTACCATCTGCCTTATACAAGATGTTTCATGTATCCTCACATTACAGCAAGTTGAGAGGGCAAAGTAGATGAAATGGGAGAAGAAATGAATGGACAGACCTGTCTCTGAACCTTCTTTGTTATGGGTATTAATCCCATTTGGGAAGGTGGAACCCTCCTGGACTAATTACCTGTCAATAGATTTACGTCTTAATATCATCATCTTGGAGTTTAATTTCCAATATATTTAATTTGAACACTTACATTCAAACTACCTCAAATTTCACAAAACTAATCAGGAGGAAAATATAAATCTTCACCACAGTGTGTCATCACCTTACACCTGTAGGAATAACTAATACTGAAAAAACAAAAGATGACAATTGTTGGAAATATGTGAAGAAATGAACCTCATTCTTTTTATTACTTGTTTTAATCTCAAAGAAAAGTTAATTCTGAACGCATGCTTTAGATTTGTTCTCTCAAAATGACCAAATTTAACCAAATTGAGACATTATTTTTTTTAGGCAAAGTTACATAAATATACATACCTGGTCTTTTTTGGTTTCTGCAGTTAGTGTCAAAATTTGTAATACAATTCTGATGTATGATTCAATGACTCTAATTTGTTTATTTAAAAACCGGAAGCCAATATAAACTTCTCTTTTTTTAAGTTGTGAGTGTTGCACATTTTTTCCCTGTAAAGGGAAAGTGACTAACACATTATTGTAAATTATTTTTTGAAAAGAAAATACTGTCAAAAATTATTAAAAGTGATTTACACCCAAAATGTAGTTTCCAGAGGTGGTACATAGTTATGATGGCCAATGGATAATATCGATAACATTAGATAGCCTCTATCCATACTGATGTTGACCATATGTGGCTTGTTTTGGCCAATAGAACAGTATAATTTTTGCATTAGAATTTAACTGTTGTTTTTTCCTAAGACTTCTGGTTGATAATTCCTTTCTTGCCTAGATTTATATGCAGCAAATGTATAAGTTCAAATCAGTCCTCAAGACCAGTGATTCTTCAAATAATAGATTAACTGGCAGTATCTTTGTAATTCTAGATATTACCAGTAGAACCTCTCAACTAAACCCAGTACAAATTTCTAACTGACAACACTGCAAACAATAAAATGCTGTTTATTTAGCTTGATGAATTTTGGGTGGTTTGACATGCAGCAACATAATGGATATCCATGTTTCAGGATGCACTATCAATGAATCAAACTGACAAATAACATCAATTATATTAGTTTTGCTATGGACAATAGAAGCATCCTGACTTACTGTCTTCATGCCTACATGATTATGGAACACATTCCCTGACAGTGATAGTTATTTTCTCATACACAAGTTCTTAAAACTCTTGGTGATGATTCCATCAGTAAGAGTTTTAATCATGGAAATATACTTGATGCTATGCATGTCTAGCTAATAGTAACAAAACTGAGACAAATCAATTTATTTCATTAGATGATGCACTAACTGCTAGATAAGAAAAGTGTTTTAATAATTTGTATTGTACTGTCTCCTATTAGTGAAGTGTATTATTAGTACTAAGAGCCTTACATTGCTCTACTTCCCAATAAGTGCTTTTCCAAATTACTGTAATGTAGACTGAATAATTTTAGAAACATTAAATATTTTCACTGACTAATGTTGACTATTTTAGTAATGTACATGTTTAATTGTTTTATATAATTTAAAAGAAAGATCATTTAAAATTAATGTTTCCTGCCTTTTTCTGGAAAATTTGAATTAATGGTTTTATTGAAAACAAGTTTGAGCCAGGTGTGGTGACGCATGCCTTTAATGCCAGCACTCGGGAGGCTGAGGTAGGAATAGCATTGTGAGTTCGAGGCCGGCTTGAGCTACAACACGAGCACAAGGCCAACCTGGGCTACATAGGGCGACCCTGCCTCAAAAAACTAGAGCTGGGAGTTTGGCTCAGTGGCTTAAGCACCTGTCTGGCAGGAGCAAGGTTGAGAGTTCAATCCCTAGTGTTGCAAAAAAAAAAAAAAAAAAAAAAGAAAACAAGTTTAAATATGTATTTGAAAAACAAAATTATCTCCTTCTATCTATTCCCATCCTTTAAAACTTCCAAAACATCTAAATTGAAGAATATATTCGTTCACTATACTATACTATTAACACTAGTTGTGTGTATAATGTATGACAGGTAGTAGCAGTGGCACTGGAAAATTTGGATATGAAGGATATGAAACTTAAACATTCAAACTATATTAATAATTAATAATTAGCATTCAGTGAAAATTCAGAGCACATGCAACAGAAATAAATTCAAAGTTTAACAGAGAAAAATATGAAAAAGTTAAAAATGATACTTATATCCAGATAAATAGTTCATTCTGTGTTCCAGTCTAAATTAATGAAAAGTATCTAAGATGTTTATTACAGTGAAACACCCAATCAAAACAGAAAATAAATACCAGCTTAAGAGCTGAGGCAGGAAGTACAATTTCCTATAAAAGTATGAAACTTATGTTCAATTCAAACTTCACAACAATTCTGTAATGAACTCCATTTCCTCTGTCTTCTAAATACTTGAACAAATTTGTGTCAGATATGCCATAAAGGTACAGAATTTGAAGCACTGGGTGAAATCAAGTGATGAATAAAACATGAACACTACTTCAGATTTTTCTTAGTACTAAGAGGGAATGGTAGACATGAAAGTCACTGGGTAGTCTCTAGTTAGTGAGAAATAGAATGTAAGGTAATAGAAGAATCTATAATAAAATGTAGTAAGAAATTATAGAGAAAAAAAGATCAATTCAAAATGGGAAATTTTGCAATGATTCAAAGAGAAGCATAATTTTATTTTCCTTTCCCCCATGTAATTTGATAATGAGCAAATCAAAGGATACTGATAATTGACAGCATAACTTGCACAGAAAAATGAAAATGAGGATTACTAAGCCTCAAAGGACTGATACACAGTCTGTCTGCACTGTGTAGGGTGGAAAGACCTTACCAAGTGGTGAGACAGAGGTCCTTTCTGTGTTTCATGAATAAAGAGATGTGGATACCATTAAACTTCAGGGAAATGTCACAGTCTAGGTTGATTTTTGCTCTTTTTTTCCTCTAGCAACCTCCTTGCTTACCCACATTTAGGTTACCTTACTTTAGTATGTTTTCACATCATAGTAGAGACAAAACTGTGATGTAGTAAGGATGAAACTGGATTCAGGTGTGAGCCCTTTGAATCCTTGAATAAAATTTTAATTCATCTTGTAGAAAGACAAATTGTCACTTTCTGAAGCAATATTTGATATAACTTGTCGCTTTAATCAGTCAAATTGCATGATAATATGAAAAGCAAGCTAAAATTGGAAATAATCCTCCAAAGCATTGCTGGACAGCAGTGCAGATGCTGTGTGATGGAAGCATCATTCTGATGGAAATGTATTCCGGGGTGCTATTTGAAAGACTATGAATTGGGCCAGGAATTTAGCTCAGTGACCTAAGCACCTGCCTGGCAGGCATGAGGTTGTGAGTTTGACCTCCGGTACAAGAAAAAAAAAATCGATTCCCAGGAATACTTGGAAATAGGTGGAGATACACACAAATGTGAGTAAATACTTTTTACTCACTTTAATTTTTAATGTAATTTAATTGCTACAATAGTTCCCTGAGATACTTTTTAAATGAAAAAAGTTTCAAAAATAATAAATTATGTATAGAAGATCAAGCAATAAGATTTTTAGACACAAAAAAGAACATAAAAAAGTGATTAAAACATATGGTGAATGTTTAATTTTTATAGAATATGTTTTATAGTAAAAAAAATCGTTGCTGTTAGTTCCCTTCACTTTGAACACATGACATTGTTCTTGACACTTTCCAAAAGAGTTGTGCAAGACCTTCTTTGTGGGCATATTTGCAAGATGTGATAAAAAATATTGCGAATGATGCTGTTGCATGCCATGCAATAGAAAGGCAGGTGCCTAAAAACCATATGGTGTGTCCTTATCCACCTTATGTAGAAGCTGTGACACTATGATTTCTGGCTTTTCCTCAAAGTCAAAATGACCAGAAAGATAAACATTTTGGATTGATACTCAGGAAGTAAGACTTCCGGAACTGATTCAGAAAATGGCAAGGATGATTGAATAAGTATTTTTGAACGCTAGAGTATTTTAAGAGGTATTAATGGTGATACAACTTTTATTGTAAGCAATTTTTTCTATTTAAAAACTCATCATTGCTTTTAATCATACCTCAACTTTCTGTGATATTTGAAGTCACAGATTTTATTTTTCTGTCAGATATCTTACATTAATGCTAAGCAAGGCAGCCAAAAAGCAAAATAGTTACAGAGTTATTGGGATATACACTTAAATCTCACTTGTATTTTTGGTTTGAAAGTAATTTTAGAAACTGTCCAAATTTTAAACAGTGCAGCAAAAAAGGAACAACACCAAAAAGAAATACTGTTTTGTTAAACACAGTTTGCCTTTTTTAGTAAATTGTTGCACCATGAATGTATTTCACAGTCCACATATTCAAAGACTATTTTTTATCCTGTGGGAAAAAAAAATGACATATATGAAAATGATCAGTTAAAAACATTATTCCTCAAACAAAGAACACTTGAAGAACTGATGTCCCTACTGTGTTTTTTACAGTGTTAATTCATTTATGGCCTTATATTGATTTTAGTGACTGACTCCCCTTATATCTTTTCTTCTCTAGGATCTGAAAATAATGTATTTCATTTTTCAGCTGAGAATCAAAACAGTAAAGTTTTCTCTAATTTTCATTAAAAATGAGGCATTATCTATAGTCTCCTCTTAAGTGAAAATACTCAGACTTTTCTATGCAAAAGAAAGTGGTCTGGGCCCAGCATCTTTCAGGTCACTGGGGGGCCACCATGTGCTGAGTGGCGTGAGCTGAAAGCCTCCACAGTGAACTCTAACTTGCCGTGCAGTCTTAGTATGTTGTGTGGATCCTGGTAGGGCCCTACCCTGAGACCCCAGGCAGCTTGGGAACTTTGAGGCACCATGTGACGTGAGCTGAAGGCCTGCCCAATGTGCTCCACTTATCATTTACCCTTGGTACACCACTTGAAATCCGGTAGGGCCCTTCTTAGTGACATCAAGCAGCCAGGGAGATTCAGTGAGCCATGTGGGGTGCGCTGAAGGTTCACTGAGCATACTCCCCCCATTTGGGTAACCTTTGAGTGCATCTAGGGACCTGGCAAGGCCTACCTATTGCCCCCACTCAACTGGGGAAACTCCCTGAAGTATGGACAGCAATCCTCAACACAAGAAACAACTGAAACTT
>RJWM01048347.1:0-11526 GCA_004363535.1 Dasyprocta punctata
TTTTTTTTTTTTTTTTTTACCTCCACACTCTGCTATGGAGGGATCCCTGGCCCTAAAACCCCAGCAAAGTGTGTCATTATTGTTTGGTCAGAACCCAGACAGCACCTCCTCCCATGCTGCCCTAGGTGACGGACTCATAAAGCCCTTGGTTGTGCTCCATAAAACCACCTCTGCTCAGGGATCCCGCCAGCCCTTCCCCTCTCTCTCTAGTCCTCCAGACGATATCATCATGTCAGCCAGTGTGAAAGATGAGTTTGTGTCATTTCAGAGCTTGGATGGGAGCCAGCTATTGCCTGAAAAACCTGTGAACTACAAAAAACTGAACCAGCTGGTGAAATGTATTCCTAGAAAATTTGACAGCAGTCTCCCATTTCACAGCAAATGAGGACGACGATGTAAAAAGCTTCTTCTTAAATGCAACCTCTGTCATTTCTGGTTCTGATTTGAAAGGAAGGGGGATTTCCACCCAAAATATTTCATCAGAAAGATGGAAATGACAGCTCTTCTTCCCAACCCATACTTTTCAGTTTCCAGTTTCCTGAAAGTTCAGATGATACTGGCTCAGACGTCTTTGTTCTGGGCCTCAAAATCTTGGTGGTGAAAGGAGACAGACTGGTTTGCTGTTGAGAAGAAAGAGAAGACTGAAGACATTGAAGCACCTCCCTTAAATTCTCAACCAAACACTCTGGAAGAAGTGTCTGGCTTCTAACTCATTTCTTATTTATATATTTAAAATAAATAAATACATGGAAAGAATCATTCAGTTTGTTCAAAGAATTGATTCATAAAGTATCACTAACTCAGTTTTTCCCTCCTGACTTGTCTGCACGGAAAGTACTGATCTGCTCTTTTTATTTTCTTTAACCCATAAAAAATGTCAAATAAAGTGAATGAGTAGCTATGATTTCATTTCCATTATATATTGCTATTGAATTATAGTTGAAACTTGGGGTCTATTTATTTCAGAGTCTCTTCTAGATCATTTATCAGACCTCCTGCCCCATAATCTTAGCAGATTTCTCCATAGTGCTTATCAGTGGGCTGCACAATCTACCAATTCAGAGAAAATCATGTACGCAGATTTTAAGGTAGATTGTTTGGTTAAGATATCTCAGTGGAAAATAGCAAGGCAAAAATCAATAGCAAACTAGATAAATTAAAAATATAAATAAGCCAGGTGTGTGTGGTGGTGTACCTTTGTAGTCCCTATTATTGGGGAGGCTGAGGTGGGAGGATCACTTGAGTTCATAGTTGAAGACTGACCTGCATGAGATAGTGACCCTCTTTCAAAAACAAAAATCAGAGAACTGTAAGTGACTAATATACAGTGTTCTTAGGCAAAAGACTCATCTAGTTTAAGATTTACTTTGGCCTTTCTTGGTTTTACTTCTGCTTTAATCTCTTTGCAAAGTTGTTCTTGGTTTTCAGCTAGCCTACTCATGGGGTTGCACAGAGTATTCTTGAATCTGATCTCTAAGAAACACCTGTAAATAGAAGATGATATTATTTAGTTGACACCTATGGAGCTGGGCTGTATTAGCCAGCCAATCCTGTGATGTTGGTGTGCTGAGAAGGACAATCACTCCAAGGTTGGATGCTTTTAACCAGATTCAAAGAGCTGTCAATAAACCTGGATGCATCATAGAGATATGAGTTATATTTATATTACCATATGTGTGTTCTACATGAACCTTTCCTCCCCATGCAGCATATTAAAATCCTAATATAGCATATGAAGATGAGTTAAAACCAACAGCTTCCAAGTCATGTTCAGTTGAGCCTGGAACTCACAGAAGAGCCACTGCTGAGCAGCTTTAGGAACTGGGCGAGACCTGAGAAGGAGGCTCTTCTGTCACAGTGGATTAGACCCTCTTTTATCTGTTCACGCTGGGCCTGTAAATGCAGTTTGGTTGGAGGATTTATTCTGCTCACAATTTAAAAACCACACATTTTAAATGTCATTCTGATGTTAATCACCTATCTCTCCTACCTAGAACATTGATGAACACTTTTTTTTTGCTGGTATGATAAGGCTGATAACCCTCTTTTGGATCTATTCCTACCACTGATTCTGATCTTTTCTTCTACTACTGTTTCTGCTGCAAAAATCCTCTATAGTTCAGGAATTTCTAAAACAACTGAAAGAGAATCTAGGTGCAATTCTTCTTTATGCAAAAATGTTCTAATAGAAGATGATCATCAGAACATAACCTCAGGGCAATGAGTTAATTTCAATTCTTAGTTCTAGTTTCCTCTTTGTTTCTGGCATTGTATTCTTTTAGTTTCTCTCTGATTATAAAGATATTAAATGCCAATCACAAAAGTTGGGAAATACAAAAAATCTTACTAAACCATTTTTATTAGTTTGATGTTATCTCAGGTTCTCTCTGTTACCTTTGACAGAAAAGTTTTACTCTTGCTCTTCAAATGTACTAAATTCCCTTTTTAACTCTTGCCTAAATGATGTTATTTTCCCTATATAATTAGAGTAGCAGTCTCCTTTTTCATTGAAGTTTAAGATCCTTACATCCGCATCATGATCCCTTAGTTGGCTTTGGTTTACATTCTTTGTTTCATCATATGCTATTAGCCTTGTTTGTATTTTGGCTACAGCCAAGGAAATTATTATTATTTTTTAGTCTTCTCCATTCCTCACACTTTGACCCGGGTATCCTCTATTCTGACTTGTTTTATTTGCTTTTCATCACTTGCTTGACAAATTACTTCATTCTTATTCTCCACATCTTTTCTTTTCCAGTTTAATTTGTGGTTTTAATATCATGTACCTCACTGCCCAAATGTTCTGAGAACCATTAAAACAAACAAAAATATTTACTTTGGTAAAAAGCAATGAAAAAATGTATACATAGTAGAGACTAGATCTGCAAAGCCCCAAATTCTAGTTCAATAATCTTTTTTTTTTTTTTTTGAATGGTGGTACCTCTTACTATTTCCCTAATGCAGAAATAATAAGGAAAAATTTTGACTCATTTTGTGTAACAAGTAGTACTTTCTTTTCTTTCTTTCTTTCTTTTTTTTCCGGTACTGGGATTTGAATTCACAGCCTCATGCCTGCCAGATAGGTGCTTAAGCCACTGAGCCAAACTCCCAGCAACAAGTAGTACTTTCTCATGGGCATTCAGGTAAGTCTTCATGACTTTATTTTAGGAGATCAGAACAGAGGAATCAGAATGAAGAAAGAGTTCTTTTCACTTTCCCAGCACAATGAAAACTTTCTCAGCTTTTTTTGGTCACATCAGCATTGAGAAATCCCCTACATTTGAAATGGAAACATAGCATCATTCTTGTACTCCCTGTCTTCCTTCCAGACGTTTGTGTGGGCAGAACACTTTTTCCATATACAGTGAGGTCGTCAGAGTCAATACTATACATTTTGCTTGTTTTTTGTCCCCCACTTGAACGTAAGCTCCATAGGACAGGACAATTTTTCTGTTTGTTTGCTGCCTTCTGCCTCCCCATTCTCTTTAACTGTGACTGGCATGTAGAGGATGCTCCATAAAGATTTGGTGGGAGAAAAATCAACAAATGAATTGATAAAGCATCACAACAACACCAAGCAGGTGGAGGAATTAATTAGTTAATTATGCTACTTGGCCAAGGTCTCTGGAATCAGAATCCTCTTTGTATCTTGTAAGCATCTAAGGTTTGCCACTGATGAAAAGATGGCGTGCCATACGTAATTCATGGAAATGCTGTAGAATTCGTTTTACAACCTTGATTATAGATCCAGATATTTGGTAATAACACTTCTCAAGATTCCAGTATATGAAAATTTAGAAAGATCCTTTAGCCAAATGGAGCACATATTCTGTGTATTAGAGCAGTGGCTGACAGCTGGTCCAAATCTCATGGGTCTATCAACACTTACATTGGTCTGCTCATTCTTGAGCAACATTTGTTACCAAGAAATTGGCAAAATAAGCCTCTTTACAGGAGTAAACTTGGTTTGTTTTCATGTCAGTAAATGGAAGCTTCATTACCTGCTAGGTCTGCTTAATGTGTTTGTTATTAGCCCTTTGCTCCATCTCTACAGTCTGGTTATATTTTGTGTGTAGACTGGTACTATTAGTAACCACAGTGGGTTTATTATTTTGAGTTAAAATAATTTTTGACATACTAGGGGGTTGCTTTTGTCTCAGATTGTTCATGGAGATCTCTATGCTGATCATCCGAAGTTGTCTTGTCTATTAACTTGATGAAGATATCTAGAGACCTCTATCTTATCTCATCACTGTTTTATTGATTATGGGAATACTCAGTTGTAAAGTTCCAGTTTAAAAGCTCTATTTGGTAGATAACTACTAGGACTGACACAAATCAGGTAAACTTCTGTACTATTAGTTATGACATCTCTTTGTTTCAAAAGTATATTGCCATTCTATGGAAACAAAAAGAATGTTAAACTAAAACAGTCATTACAAAGGGGTTATGAGGACTCCAGCTCTTGTGAAAATTCCTAGTAAGTGGAGGAATGGACAAGTTTAGTTCTGAAAATAGTAAGACAACGAAAATTATGCTAGGTCAAATAGTGACGCATGTAGCTTTTATTTTCTGGTTTTTTTTTCAAACACAGAATACACGTATAACACTCTTGTGAACTTCTCTTATGCTGACATAAGCTCAAAATGCTCTTAATACATGTTTCCTTTTAGAAGTATGTGCACATTGAGAGATAATTATCATACATGGAGGAAAATGTCCTAACTTGTAAGTAGAGCTCTCAGCTTTGGTCTTGATTTTCTATAAACTTAATTCTACACTTTGTTCTTAGTCCTGGCTTTGTAACTGTGGAGTTGATGATCTCTATCATACAAGTGTCATAGGGTGGTAGGAGACTCAAATAAGATAGTATATGTGAAAATTGAGAGTAATAAATATTGTGTAAATAAAGATACTATGATTGGCTGCTATCAAAGTTTGGTCAATGCAGAATTAAAGGGAGAGGAAGTTAAGTCCTGCCATGTAGATGTTCAGGACAGAGTCTGGGAATCCTGACAACCACTTTTCTTCTTTGGGAGACCCTTGTAGAGGGAGTCCACAATAGAAAATAATGGCCAAAAGAGAATCAGGATACCACTTTATTAATATTTGATCAGCATCTACCAATTTTGTTTTACAAAGTGGTACTGGAAAATTGCTAAGTTCTGAACTTATAAGACGCTTCCTACTTTATTTCTTTTGAATCTAGAGGTCTTATGATCTTGATCAGAGGAAGTAGAAGGCAAGGAATAATAAATGTGGAGAGAGATGGAAAGAGAGGGCGCAAGTGTGAGCAAGTGCACTAACTGGTCATAGCTGTGTGAGCCCTGGACTCACCTTGACTTACTGACCTGTGGATGGAGGCAGGAGGAACTGGGGGTTCTGCTTCCCGGACATAATCACTCTTGGTCCAGCACTTGAATAATTAGATGAACAAGTTCTCTTCCTTTGGAGTTGGAGGCAGGAGGTAGTGCATGAAAGGATAAACAGAGAGCTGAAAGAAGAAGGAAGGGGGGGTGTAAGTTCCCTCTTTAGCTCTGCCTGCTCAGGGAAGTGCTTTATATCCCAACACTAAAAAGTATGGGAAGGAATGGATAAGGAATGTACTGATGATAATGGGCCCTACATAGGACTTCAGAGGAGTTTCAGACCCAAGATCCCAAAGGAATCTCTGGTATCTTGTGCCTTGTCAGTGCCATCACTTGCCAACCGGACAAAAAGTCCAGAAAGAAGGTGTGCTTATTGTGTATGAGTGTGTGAAAAATGATTTGGGAGTAGTTACTTAGGCACTTGGTTTGCTAGCTAGTGTTTCAGTCATATAAATAAATGGACCGCACTGCGGAAAACTACTCCTGTGAGCGCGCTTAGCATATCTTTAAGAAAGTAATGGCCTTTCTCAATTCCCTTGATTTAATAAAATGCAGAATTTTTCTTTTTCTAAGTTTTCAAATATAAAATGAGAAAATGACACAAGAGACAGCAGGATGTCTTAAAAGCTAACAGACTGTGCATTTCACTTTTTTCTCTTAAAATTGAGCACAGAGGGTATTTTCCAGAAAGAGTGTCTTTAGCCTCCCAATGTTCATTTATTTAGAGCTATGGATTAAACCTTCACACAGTACATGCTTGGTGAACAAAAAGAGCTGTTCATCTGCTTTGGGTCCTAATTTGAACCCCCTGCTTCTTTCATCTCATTATACTTTTTCAGAGGTGTATGTATCACTACAGTTACTGCTACCATCTAGCTACTTGGAAAAACTTCTGTCATACTTAAGTTTCTAAATCCTCAAAATGTAAGCAAATTTAGATCCTAATAGGTTAGTGGGGAAAATGTTACAGGAACATATTTTAATGCACTGTAGCTAAATAAATCATTGAAAATTTTAATCAATGTATATGTATTGAGGGGTTGAGGTAGTAGTTTGAGACCAACGTGTGGCCCACTGTGCCAAGAGAGCCACTGAGATAGTATTTGGATTAAAAGGCCTTTATCAATTACTTTTTTTGCTTTTAAACTTGAGTGGTTATTTTGGTGTCCTATGGACTCCATTACCTTCTCAATATCAAAAACTACCTTCTTTTTTATGAGATTTTATAATGTTCTTGACTACATATACATATATATATATATATATATACATATATATAGTCTTTAAAGGTAATGTATATATTATGTATGTACAGTATAGTATATAATTATGTATGTATATTTCTTTAAAAGAATTTCCTTTTTCTTTTTTCAAGAGACTGTGAAATGACTTCAAGATGTCTGTTTAATTTTGGGATGTTCTTTGGACGAGAAAGCACTCATCAGCCAGCTAGAATATGTTGGCTGCCACCACACTGCTTTGCTTAGATGAAGTAATCTGGGTGATAGAGAAGTATGGGCTATGGCTAATTGATGAGCTTGTGTCCCCAAAGTGATTTGGGGAATAAGGCTAATTTTTCTCCAGGGCTTATGAAAAGTTTTTAATAGATATAGTAAATACAGATGAAAGTAATTGATAAAGATACTCACTTGTTTCTAATTCTGTTAGTTGGGACACAGTCTGTCTTATGCGGTGACTGAAAAGAAATGAAGTGACACAAAGAAGATAGGGAGTTGCTTCTCTTCAGGGATGGTTTATCTAACAAGCAGAGACAGCTGGGCTCCTAAGATTCAGGTTTCTTTTCCTTTCTCTTTTCCTTTTTAAAAAACATAGCATTATTGAGGTTATAATTTATAGAAAATATAATGTACTATATTAGGTATATCATTTAATGTGTTTTGAGAAATATTTATACCCATTTGTCTATCACCTCAATGAAGATACTGAACATTTCCCTCACCTCTGAAAGTCCCCTCAAGGACTTTGTAGAAAATGCAACCTACTCTTGGCCGATGGCAGCCACCGATCTATTTCCTGCCGCTATGGATCAGCTTTATTTCTTTTACGTTTCATGCAGAGGGAATTATATAACAAGTAGTTTTTGGCTGGGACTTGGGTAACACAAATGAGGCCCCGAAACTGGAAGCTGAAGCGGAGACTCCCACTCTTTTGTGCTGGGGCAGACTACATTGCACCCGTGCCAGCCTCCTTTGTATACTGATTCTTTTACTCAGTGTATACTTTTAAGGTTCATTTATTTTACTGTGTATCAGTAATTCATTCTTTTTTTTTTTTTGCAGTGTAGAATTCCAAGTTATAAATGCCTGATTCATTTACATATTTTTCTATTTATGAATAACGAGTGGTTCCAATATGGGGCTTTTATAAATATAGTGGCTATGATCTGTTGTATACCAATATTTCACTTTGGTAAACAGGATTGGAACTGAGGTGCATATGGCACTATAGTGTCACCCAGAATTCATGTATTGCAAAATTTATTACCAAAACAACAGTGGTAGGATGTGGGGCCCAATGCAAGTGTCAAGTGCTCTCAGAAATGGATTAACGCCACTCTAAAAGGTGCTTGTAGGTGTGGGATTGCTCTCTCCTGTTCTCTCTGGTGGAAACAAAAGTGATTTTCTCCTCTTCCTTTCCCACCTCCCAGGATGTGAGGGTTCTACAAGAAGGACCTCATCAGACACCAGACGCTTGTGGTTTGATCTTGGACTTCTCAATCTCCAGAACTATCAGAAGTATATATATATATATATATATATCCATTATAAATTATGCAGTCTGTTCTTTTCTATTATAGCAGCACAAAATGGACTAAGACATATATAGTAAGTATGTAATAAACTTATTAGATTGCTGAAGTAATTCTAAAAGTGTATACAATACTTTACAGACCCATCAGCAATAATGTATGACAAGTCCAGCAGTTCTTACTGACACCACCTATCAACCTTTAACTGGTTGTTCTAGTAACTCTATAGTGATGCCCATTGTATCTGCACACATGATAATTAAAAGTGTTGAGCATACTTTTATGTGGGTATTAGGTAAATGTTTATATTTTTAATGAAATATTTATAGAATATTTGCCTATCAAAAATTCAGTTGTTGGGCCGGGGATTTAATTCAGCAGCACAGTGCCTGCCTCGCAAATGTGAGGCATTGGGTTTGATTCCCGGTACAAAAAAAAAAAAAAAAAATTCAATTGTCTTGTTAATATTGAGATTATTTTTACATTCTGATTTGTGCCTTATCTGATCTAAGAAATCTTTTTTTTTTTTGCAGCACTGGGGATTGAACTCACAACCTCACACCTGCCAAACAGGCGCTTAAGCCACTGAGCCAAACTCCTGACCCTAGTTTTTGAGGCAGGGTCGCACTATGTAGCTCAGGTCGACCTTGTGCTCCTGTTGTAGCCCAAACCGGCCTCAAACTCACAACGCTCCTTCTACCTCAGCCTCCCAAGTGCTGGGATTAAAGGTGTTCGCCACCACGCCCAGCTTGATCTAAGAAATCTTGCCATAAGTCAGTGTCAAAATATATTCTATTATGTTTTTCTCTAAAATATTATGATTTTATGTCTATGGTACATTTTAAGTGAAGTTGTTCTGATATCATTCATTGAAAGGATTATCTTTCTCTATTGAATTTTTATTACAAATGTACTTTAAAAATAAAGAACAGGACTATTCCTATGTTCTTTTTCTTCTTGTGTTTGTTTTTGGTAATTTACTTCTTTTTCTTTTTAAAAATTTTTATTTTTTAAATTGACACACACACCTGGTACATATTTATGGGGTGCCATGTGATGTTTCATTACTTGTTTCTATTGTGTGATGTTCAAACTGGGGTAAACATATCTGTCTTCTCAAACAGTTATCAATTCCTTTTGGTAAAACCATTCAAAATATATTCTAACTACTATGAAAAATATAGTTATCTGTCTATCTGTCTGTCTGTCTATCATCTGTCTGTCTATCTAGTCACCCTACTGTCCAAGTGCACACTAGAGCTTATTTCTCCTATCTACATCTTAGTGCCTGTTGACCGACATTTCCTAACCCTTTCTCCCTGCTATTATTACTTAGTGCCCATTGACCAACCTCTGGTAACAAATATTCTAGTCTCATCTTTTTTTAGGGCATTTGGTATATGTATGAATGAAATCATGTAATACTTATCCTCTGTGCCTGAGTCTGACTTATTTCACTAAATACAATGACCTCCAATTCTGTCCATGTTTCTGCAAATGAAAATATTTACTCTCTCTCTCTCTCTTTTGGTGGTGCTAGGAATTGAACTCAATATCTTACAGTTTAGGCAAGCAATATTCTCAGTTCTGATTTTATCCTTTTTATAACTGAATAGCATGCCATTGTTTACTTTTTTCTTTTTTTTGGTGGTACCAGGGTTCAAACTCACAACCTCACATTTGCCAGACAGGTACTTGTGCCACTGAGCTAAATCCCTGGCCCCAAAATCACTGGCTTCCAAGAATTTAACTCCTATATATATATATATATATATATATATATGTATGTATATATATATATATATATATATGTATATTTTGGTGCTGAGAATCAAACGCATGACCTTGCACTTTGTTTATATAACCTCATTCTCTTTATGCATTCATCAATTTTTGGACACTTGGGTTGTTTCCATTTCTTGGCTATTGTGAACAATGCTGCAATAACCATGCGAGTTCTGTAGCCTGCTTGTTGACTCTTTGTGGATTGGGACTGCTGTAGACAGTGACAGCTGATACAGGCTGGAAGACATGACTGTCTGGGGCTTTGGGTCTCTTCTTGGCACTTGAGCAGAGGCTTCATCCTCCAGTTTTAGGTTTTAACGGTTCGATGCTGAGTTCCAGGTTGAAGTCCTGTGCTCACTTTCATAATCTTCAGTGGATGAAATATTTCTCTGTTCTTTGGTGTCTGAGGCTGAGATAGTGATGGTAGACCCAATCTGTTGAATACCATTCTGTGGTGGTTAAAAGGTGCTGTCTTTGGACAGAGGCTATGAAGCTCTGTATAGTGCTAGGTTTCAGTCTGGTGGGCCTGGTACTGGATTTCAAACCTAAAACCTGTACTTAACTCCTTTCTCTTCTAAGCTGGAGGCATCTCTCTCCATGCTGAGTTGCTTAGAGTTGAGGGAGGAGTGATACAAATAACATCTTCAAGTCTTCTTCAGCACATTTTTTCTTATTATTGTGCTAGTCCTAGTCCTGTGATCTGTTCCCTGGTTCCTTTGGCTCTTATGAAGGTAGTTTTGTGCTGAAATAGCTGTTCAAATTGATATTTCCTGAGGAGATTCTGCTGTGGTGTCTCACTCTGCTACCATCTTGCTCTACGTATTGGTCTGGTAGTTTCTTTTGAAGAATTTTCTGATTTCATCCAGGCTGTTGACTTCATTGTCAAAAAATTGTCTTTCATAATCTATTATGTGTCCTTTTTAGTATGTGTAGAATCAGTAGCCATGTTATAGTTCTTATTCCTGTTAGTGGTGATTTGTGTCCTTTTTCCTTAAAAAAATTTTTTTTAAATAAGTCTGGCAAGAAGCTGATAAAACTCATTGACATTTTCCTTGAGCTAGCCTTTGGTTGTAATGATTTTCTTTTTTGTTTTCTTGATGTGTGATGGATTTATTTCTACTCCTTCTATTTACTTTCTCTGACTTAATTTGAGTTTAATTTGATGTTCCATTTCTAGGCTTGATTGATAAATTAGGTCATAGATTTTAGACTTTTTTCTTTTTTAATATATGCACATATATTTTTCTCTAGGTACCACAGTAGCTGCATTTTACAAATTTTGTTATATTGCGTTTTATTTTTTTCCAGTTCAACCTAATTTCTGATTTCTTTTTTGACTTATTAATGGGTTATTTATAACTACACTATTTAATTTGCAAATACTTGAGAATTTTTCCAGATATCTTACTTTTATTAATTTCTCATTTAATACTTTTGTGATCAGACTATATATCCTATATAAAGTCAATCTTTTTGCTTTATTAGGATCTGTTTTATAGCTGAAATAAAAGTGATTTATCTTGTTGAATGCTTCATAAGTATTCAAACTGAACATGAAGGTGGCTGTTATTTGGGCTAAGTGTTTTATGAATGTATTAGGTC
>RJWM01048348.1:0-11519 GCA_004363535.1 Dasyprocta punctata
ACAACAACAACAACAAAACACTTCAATGAAAAGTATTTAGATATAAAGACAGGTAAAGATGAAAAATTTAAGGGATGCAAGATAAGCAAAAAAATAAATGTATAAGAAGTCAACAACTCCTCTGTAAATTACCTGGCTAAGGAGTTTATGCTTTTATCCCTATAAGATGGAAATGCACTGAGGTTTTATAAGAAAGAGTGATTCAATCTGTCCTTCTTTTAAACAAATTGCCTTGGGAAGATTTTACCAGATGAAATCTATAATCAGCGGAAGCAAGCAATTTTTAAGTTAGTATAAGAATACTCAAGTGATAAGGGCTTTAAACATGGTACCAGAAAGTAGCAGAGATAAGAGCTCGAGGCATGATGAAGGCAAAGGGTTTTTGGATTCAGAGTGGAAAGGGAGAAGGAGAAGCCAGGTTATGCCTATGCCCCTGCAAGCCAAGCCACTGGTGTGGGCGGGTGACACAGGACCACGCTTAACCCAGTGCGGCATTAGAATATCAAATGCAGTGAACCTGCTTTTCCCTGAGAAACCCAGGACAATGTTTCCAATGCATATTCTCATACAAATACAACACAAATCAGAGGAAGATACAGGTACAAGGAATCTGCAGGAGGAAGCTGGCACCATTTCAGAGCTGATGGGAGTAAATAAAGAGGAAATTGGCAGGAGGTGCCCCTGCATAAAACTATTTCCTTCTTTTAAGCATTTACCACAGCCTTAGGTTTTTAGAAGGTTATTTAAGTGTCTGTTTTATATACTACCTTTGGCTTGTGACCAAAGAGACTTTAATATCATGTTTATCATTCTCATTTCAGTGCCCAACATAGCACTACAATGTTTTAATAGCTTAATATTGTTTAAAAAAATCAGTGCATAAAGAAATGGTTGAAAATGATGTGAAGCAAGCACAAATTCAACCTAGAAAGAAGGAGGGACGCTTTCATAACCAAGAACAAATGGAGAAAGTGAGGGGAACCCTGCAAGGGTGTGGAGGAGGCAAAGGATGAGGGTTTAGATACACAAGGGGCAAACTCTACAGTCGACATGGAGCAGGAACGCTCAGTAGGGGAAGACAAAAATCCTCTCCTTTGAGCACAGGATTTTTGCAGATATTAGGGAGGAGAGAGCACCATGAGAGCATGGAGGACTGGGACAGAGAGTAAATACACGAGGAAATTAGCACAGACATGGCACTCTCCACTTTTGAGAATATGAATGGGGAAGTTCAGAAATTATAGGATTATTGGAGAGGAAAATGCATTAAATATTGCTGTGTTTTGACTGTAACTCTGTGTCTGGAAAATTTGCATGTGTTCTTACAAGAAGGTGCGAGTAGAGAGGAAGTTTGAAGATGCAGGACAAAATGAGAGGCAGAACTGATCAGGGGGCTCCCTGTCGGCAAGCGTGCGGACCGCAAGTTTGACTACTGAGGAGAACCCACAGTCCGGGTGTCTGCCTGGTTGTCTGCATACGAGGCAAAGGAAGGCTTCTTCCTGTCCGCTTTTCTTCTGTGTACGCAACACAGCAAATACCTTTTACAATGCAATCATTAAATCCTTTGAGAATTTGAAAGTGAAAATGTTTTTAAAATACTTTGTTGCTATGATAATGTAAAAGGGACAAGGGCTAAGATAGAGTTGGCAGGATACCAAGCAATTAACACATGCACCTAGTTAAGAGCTGACTCAAGCCATTAGCTTAGAAATGTAACAACAAACACAGGAAAAAGGGTAAAAAGTTAGGACAATAATGGGCAGATAGGAACCTTTCACCATAGGAAAGAAACTTCCTAGGCAGAATACGCTGAGTTAGTTAACAGCGCTTACCTGTTTCCAGGCCAGACTTGGAGGAACTTAGCAAAGCGGAGGAAGGTTTCCTTTGAACAAGGTTTCCTTTGGACTCAGCGCTCTGGGTAACCGGTTCTCTTCAGACTCCACCTTACAAAGCCCCTGCCTGCTCTAAGTCCACGGAGCCTGCCTGGCAGCTGCTCCCTCCCTCTGCTTATCTGTGCAAGACCCAAACAAAGAAAGCACCTGAACTCCAGAGAGATTTTTCTTCTTAGGTTTCTAATAGACACTGACACTTTAAACTACATTTTGTCCATGATTTCATTCTCTGACATAGTGTACAGTGGGTTTGGTTCATATGCTGATAGCTATTTCAGTAACACTGTGTATTTCTGAAAGAATTTTCCTCTTTGATGCCATCCTGGTTCTTGACAATGAAGATTATGTGCTTCTCACCCATAAGAAATTGTCCATGGAAGTAAAAAAAAGTAAATTGTTAATATTACAATTGCTCTTAGATAGCATAATGTTACAGAAAACTAATCTAAATATTAACAAATGAAAAATTGCATAAAATAACTCGAGGTTAAACATTAAAATAGTAATGGTCAAGAGGTGAAATCAATCCTGCTAGTATTTGAAGCTTTTGATAATTGAAGTTTTATCCCTAGCAAGTTTTCTACCTAAAGTTACTTATGATTAATAAATAAGTTGGACCAAAAATGTTATCTTTCAAGGATTAGTATGAGTACAGGAAGTATGTTTATCTGTAATGTCTGTAGTCTAGCACAGAAATTAATAAAGTAATATTGATGTGATATGTCAAGATTTTAAGAAAAACTAAGAGATTTTGAAAAATAAAACAAAAATTGTTCCATTATCACATATATTTAAAGGATTTTGACACTAAAATATATTATATAAGGTTTTTATTTAATGTTTATAACTATTTGGTATCAGAAAATAACCATAGTAGAATATAGAATAAAAAATTTTTAAGAATATTAGTTTTGAGAAACTTTGAGAAGTTATGTATTTGGGAAAACATCAAAACATCCAAATTCAAAGGGAAGATGTTCAATTCAAAAAGTAAAACTACTATTTAGATATTTCTAAGGACAATGCTGTATTTTAAAATTAAAGTTGTTTCATTTTAATACAAAAATGTGAAAATAAAACTATGTGGAAAAATATACAGACCTAAATTTAATGGAAATGTTGAAATTGGTAAAGCAGGCTGTTAGATATTTTATTAACCATATATAGACAGACTTAGTATCCTGGAAAAGTTCTTACATATATTTCAAACATGAGTTATACTTTTGAAATATTGTCCTTTTTTCCTTTAGTTTATGGTGAATTTATATAGTCTGCAAAGAAAGTACCTGTATCTTTAATATCATATATATGAAGAATGTTGATTACATTTATATAATATATGATATGTACGAAAAAGTAAGCAAGGCATTTTAGTGTGCAATATAAATTATATTAATTACATTAATAACTTTATGATTGAATTAATTTAAATGGCAGTGTAGTAAAACAACAAGACGAGTATATTAAAATGATCAAATTTACTCTATTACTTTAGTGAGTGTCTGTTGAACATCCGAGATCATTTGCCTGGTACTTTAATATTTACCAAAAGCTACTAGACTGCCCAGAAACTCCACCTCTTGAACATATTTTAGTAACATAGTAAATAACTGCAGCTGCCCCAGGGCCTTTGCACTCAGCAGCTCCCCCAGTCACTTTATTTTTGTTTGTTTTGAAGCAGCATCTGTGTAAGCCCAGGCCAGCTGAAAGTTGCACTCCTCCTGTCTCAGCCCGCAGAGTGCTGGGGTGACAGGCATGCGCCACCACGCCTGGCTCGGGTCTCTATGAATCGCCCACTTCCCAAGGATTTCGCCCTAACATTTTGTCATATTTGAGGCTATTTTTCATCCTGTGAGTCTGGGGGAATATAAGTATTTAGTCCACAGCAGACTTGAGCGACAGTGAAGTAGCAGGCGGAGGATCCCGCGTCTGCAGCAGTCATTCACAGAAGCGAAGCGGTGAGACCGCCCTGTGCGCCTCCTGAGGGACGAGTGGACAGATGGCACGCCACGGCCGCCCGCGGTGGGGAAGAACTCGGCCCTGAGAGTGGGCGCTCTGAGATGCGGTGCCACCCGGACGAGCCTTACACCCATCGTGTTACCTGCAATAAGCCAGGCAGAAAGGAAACGTGATGTATGGTTACAGTCGCTCCCTGAACAGTGAAATTCATGATTGCAGGAAGTAGATTGGCGTTTCCCAAAGCCAGAGGGAGGGGTCGGGACTTCGGAGTTTAATAAGCACAGAGTTTAGTTGGGAGAGGTGAAAAGTTCTGGAGATAGTATTGACTTTTGCAAACTGCGTGAAGATACTTTTTCCCAGAAAATGTATACTTAAAAATAGATGAAATGGTAAATTTTATGTTGTGTGTATTTTACTACAGAAAAGAAACAATTATACAAAAGCAAGTGAAAAAACTAAGAAGCCTCATTAATTGTTAGCATAGCTGACTCAGACATTTTGTTCAATAGTACAAAGCATATTGATACACAGAGAATACAGTTTACTGCCACAGAAACACCTCAGAGGAACGTGTATGATACTTCTATATGAGTAAACATTTCTAGTACACTGGAATCACAGTGTGGAAATTAATAGGGTTATTACTTCTCCTGGATGTCAGAAGCTGACAGATGCCACAAAAGTAGATGCTTTTCACATCATACTACTTATATATATATTTATTGTAAGACTGTTCTTCTTATACAAAAATTTACATTTTTACAAGATTCTGTTATGGACTTGTTAAATATTTGGTAGGATTGAGCAGTAAAGCCATCAGATCTGGGAATTCACTTTCATGGGAGACCTTTTACTCATTATTATCTTTTTATTGATATATTCAGATTTTCTGTTCTTCATGATTTATTCTTGGTAGATTATATGTGCCCAGGAATTTATTCAGATTGTTGGCATATAATAGTTCACAAGTCATGTAAGATTCTTGTATTTTTCTGATATCAACTGTAATGTTTCCTTTTTCACTTCTGATTTGAGCATTCTCTTTTTTTCTTAGTTTACTTAAAATGTTAATCTTTCTACTTTTTTCAGAAAATCAAAACTTTCATGGGTATTCTGTTTTATTTTTCTAGTTGTATTTTATTTATTTTTTTCTGATCTTTATTATTTCTCTCCTTTTTCTGAAATTGGGCTTAGTTTATTTTAATTTTTCTATTTCCTTGAGGTCTAAGGCTAATGTTTGAAATTGCTTTCTTATTAATCTTATGAACGTATGCTCTTAGTACTGCTTTTATCATATTTTATAAATTTTGGTATATCGAATTTCCATTTTCACTTGTCTCCAAATAGTTTTCCATTTCAATTTTAGTGTTTTCATCCCTACATTGGCTGTTTAAGTACACCTTGCTTATTTTTCATATCTTTGGGGTATTCTGAAATTCCTGTGGTGAGTTTGTGGTTTCATAGTAGTTCAGTGAATAAATACTTAAGGCGCTGATTGTTTTACACTTTCCTAAGATGCGTCTTGTGCGCTCACACGTGCTGCCTTCTGGAGAATGTCCGTGAGCACCAGGGAGTAGGCGTGCGCTGAAACGTCTGTTAGTATTATGCTGCGATCTACTTCTCCCCCAGGTACGCTAAGGTTTGCTTTATGACTTTGGGTGCTCTGACGTTAGGTGTAAGTACATCTGTAATTTGCATATGCTTTTAATGAGTTGATCCTTTGTATCACTATATAATGTCATTTTTTATATTTTTTAGTTCATGTTTGTTTTATCTGACTTAAGTATTACTATCCCACACTCTTTTCATTTCTATTTCTTGGAATGTCTCTTTACGTGCCTTAATTTCTCATCTATGTGTGCCCTTAAAACGGAGACAAATCTCTTGCAATGTATAGTTGGTTCTTTCTAAGAAAAAAAAAAATCTGATATGTGCATTGCCTTTAATTGTGCTTTACAGCAAGGCTGAGCTATTTTATTTGTCATGATGTATCTATTGCCACACATCGATTGATAAACAATGATGAGCCTTTAACAAAATAGGTGCTCCATTCTTGGAGGAAAGATGTATTAAGTAACAGAGCACCGTAGGTCACAGCGAAGTGGGAAATTCTGGGACTTGAGGGTGTTTCCATTCGATCCAGCACACACATTTTCTCCTTGCGTGAGACAGGAAGACTCGGGGGGCTGGTGGTGGCGCCTCGCCCCTTCCTGGAGGGGTCAGGGCTGGAGAGCAGGTCTTCTTTCCGCAGAGCGTTCTGTGAATGCTTTGAATCTGTGCTTTTCCTCGCCTGTGGCCCGAGTAATACATGCAAACGTTGCTTGTATCTTCGTCTGGAGAATCCCACGGATTCCTGGAGGCGAAGGGAAGCGCGGGTGCCGGAGTCCTGCTGCCCACGGACTGGGCACTGGCCCGGCCCCCTGATGTGCGGCAGCTGTGGTCCAGGTGCTTCCGGGCACCTCCCACTCCTCCGAATTCAAATGAACTGAACTCTCTGTCCATGCCTGTTTGAGGGCCGTGGTTTGCTCTGTGACATCAGTTATTGGATGGATTTAAGCACTGTCATTGATCTGCTGATTGATGAACAGTTTTCTCGCTGTTAAGAGTGATGATGTCAAGGCCTTAACCGGTCAGACGAGGAACCAGACTTCCGTATAAAACTGAAGCGCTCTTCTTTAAGGATAACATTTCAGACAGGAAAGAGAGAGAGACGGAGGGAGGGAGAGAGAGAGAGAGAGAGAGAGTGACAGATAAAGAGACAGAGAGGCAGAGACAGAGAGAGACAGAGGCAGAGAGACAGAGAGAGACAGAGAGAGAGAGAGAGAGAGAGAGAGACAGAGGCAGAGAGACAGAGACAGACAGAGAGAGAGAGACAGAAACAGAGAGAGACAGAGAAAGGGAGAGAGCGAAATACACAGATATCAGTAGACAGGCTTACAAAATAAATTTTAATTTATGCATTTTAAATCACTTTCTACATTTTTCTTCTTTACAGAAATATCAGTTTGTTTTCGTTCGTATGTTTGAGTTTTATTTATTTTAACCAAAGTTCTTAATACCCATGCTTCTCCCTTCCCGGGTGTGGAAGTACATTTTGTATTAAGAAATTCTAACAATAAGTTCCACAGAGATTTACAAGATACTATCTTAGCTTATTTATCATTTGTTTGAAAGACTCTAATTTGATCTTTGTTTTTTACAAAGTAGATACATGAAAAAAGTCATTTATATTACTTTTATGTTTGCTTTCATCATGATTTAGTTTTTCCCAATAAAAGTTTTACTTTTTCTGGTACATTTCATGCACCAATAGCTCTTTAGTGTGTCTTCTGAGAAGATGTATGACTACTAAAAAAGGTTACTCATTTCATAGATGTTCCTATGTAGGAACTTTCTATGTAGGAATACCTGTTTACTAAAACTTCTTAAACAATAGCCTGTGATTTCACAAATTGCAAGCAATTTTCAATTGTTCATTATATGGTCAATGCAACCCCACATAGTTCTTGAGTTGTCAAATATAAGATGATAAAACGTGACTGAGAAAAACTGGTAAGAAATGAGGTTATTAATTAGTTCCTTTCTTCTACAGATGTTTGTCCATCCTTCCGGAAGGAATCTTGTGATTTCCACATGAAGGGGAAAAGGAATGCAAGAAATGTTAAGAAATGCCAAAATTCAACATAAAAAAAGAAATGATGGGTATTCTAAACATTGTTTTAGAACTTGTCTCTGAATGTAAATTGGTGTTGCAATCAGGCATATGGGAAATAAAACCAAATATAACACATACTTAATGTTAGGAAATAGCTTGGATTTTACAAATCTGTGATTTCAGACAGATATTTATGCTGCTGATCTTCGCTTTCCACCAACACAATTGTAGATATGGCCTGAGATTCGCAGTTCTTTGTATGTAAACTAGATTTCCAAAGCATTAATTTCATAGAAGAGTAGGAATTACCTAACTTTTAAAGATTCTGTTTAGCATATTGAGTTGTTAAAATTTAAACTCATCACAATAATAAATGTCTTGCCTAACAATTTTAGGAATATAAATAAAATTAAATGACAAAAGTCTTTCTTGTCAGGATTGTTATTTTATTTAAAAATTATAAAATTATTGCAAAGAAATAAAAGCAAGAAGCCACAGTGAAAATAGACAAAAGTTTCTCAACTAAAATTTACAACAGAAAGAGGCAAATGACTAACAAATATGTAATAAATGTTCAGTCTCATTAACCATTCCCCCAAACACTTATACTTATTTAAAACTATAATCTTTTGTCCTTTAAATTGCTTGGGTTTTATTATTTTCTTACAATTTTTTTCCTTAAAATAAACCCGCAGTAACTAGTGCCAATAGAAACGTATTATCACAGGTAAAATATCGCATGGAGCTGTCATTGCACTCCAGTTGAATGGGTTAATAATACTGCAGATCTTGGGGCACAACGAGGAAAGAATTGTTAAGCACACACCCAGTAGGGATGAGGGCACAGCAGTGTTTATTGACAATCATGGAAAAAGTAGTGGCCACGGGAAAGAAAAGAGGACAGGGGCTGAGAACTCGGGCTTCAGAACCGAACCCAGGGCTTCACGGTAAAGCTTTTGAAAGCTGCACATGGAGGATGAGCAGCTCCTACTTTTTGGAGGTATTTCTTTTCGAGAAATATTAATTTAATTTTGTGAGTTTTATTAAACACTGTGTACTTAACAGAAAAATAAAATATCAACAAAATATTGAAGTTTTAATATCTGAGTGTGTAAAAATCAACGTTCTCAACATTAATCACTTACCTGCTTACAAAATCTAAAGAACAGCAGAAATAAATTTCTATGTGAACTACTATGAAAATACAAGCAAAACTCTACCACAGAAATAACCTTTGCTTCAAATATCACACCTAAGCAGTCTTCTCGCGTGACAGCAGCGTGCTCCACATGCAAGTTCCACACGGACAGCGCGTGTGCGCGGCTTCCCTTTCCTGTTTGCAGGCCGTGCTCGTCACCTTTGTCTTCCTCTTTTGTCAGGAGCTTCCTGTCATATTTTACAATGTCCACCGAGCGGGAAAATGAATTATCCAGAAAGTAAAATATTAAATATGTACTGAGTGTTTGAATAAACATCGAATTTCTACATCAACTGTTTGCTTACTAAATCTAAACACCAGCAAAAATAAATTCCTATGTGAACTATAATGAAAATACAAATAAAACTTTACCACCAAAACAACCTTTACTTCAATTATCACACGTAAGCCTCTTCACACGTGAAAACAGCGTGTTTGATGCCAAGTGTCACACACACTGGCAGCACACGTGTTTTGTTCTCCTGTCCTCGCTGGTTGTGGAAACCCGACATCTCGCTGGTCTTCCTGTTTTCCTAGCAGGTTCTTGTGATTCACCGGTCTGCTCACCAGTCTGCTCTGGAATTCTTTTGAGAGCTCTTGGGGTGGATGCACACTGTCCTTACTCCGTTGTAACTGATTATTTGTCAGTTCTAGTCTCAATTCTCAAAGAAAATTACTCCTTGATAGTTTGTGTTTACTTTTTTCTTTGTAAACTCTGAAACTATTTATGATTGACATGCTTAAGACTGAGTATAACACGACCTTTGGTCAATGCTTTGCGTTTCGAGTGACATCATGGTTGCTGCATAATTTGTCAACATCTACTTTGCTTTTCATTTTGTTATAAAATGTGAACATTTCTGATTTCATTTGTGTCGAAGACTCACTATGAGACTTTTTTGTTTGTTTGTTTGTCTTGAGACACTGTGTAGTCCAGGCTAGCCTTGAACTCAGTACGTAGCACTGGCAGACCTTGAACTCACAGGATCCTCCTGCCTCAGCCTCTGAAGTGCTGGGATTATGGGCACGCACCACTATGGCTGGCTTCACTGTCAATCTTATCATCATGGTGTAATGTTGACAGTATCAATACAACTTTGTTTTTATTCACCATATAGAAGAACGTTACGTTTTTCTGAAATCCAAAGATTGTACTATACATTTCTCTATTGTGAACTTGCAATATTTTTTTCAAGAATTTCTGCTTTGTTCATGCAAATAATTCTGGTGTTCTTTTAGCAAATGTAACGTCAATGGGTTACTAGTGAACCAATTGTCAAATGTGAGGTTTGGATTACCTTTTGAAACAGGTGCAACAAGTCTGCTCATGATGTCATATGGTTTATTGTTGCATAGAGACCTGCTGGCTGAGTTCCAGGATAAATTTCTAAATTCGAGGTGTAAAGTGTCTCTGCATCTAGCAGGGCACATACGTTCACACCGTATCTGGAAGGCTAATTTGGCTTATATTGCCAAAAGCTTCGGTAACCACAAAACGATGTGAGTTGTTCCTCACCTGTCATGCATTTGGATGCCGTATAAATTGCTCCACAATTCACAATGAGGCTTTCAAAACCGAGTGAATAGCAGTTAAATTGTTCAATATTTTTCTTTCTTGACAGGCCTTTTTGGCATCAAAACATAGACAATTTTGAAAGAAACCGAATCTCCTGAGTGTTATTGTTCTAAAAATCTCAATGTCTCATCTGTCACTTTTCCATAAATCCTTTGGATTCTGATGATCAGAATGACAAAGTCCTGATATGAGGACTTTTAGTTCAGATAGTGAGGTGTCACGATAAGTGTATTGTGAGTGTCACTACTGATGCATACAGAATGTTTTGCTTCTATTTCACTATTACTGTATTTCAAAATATCTTGTAGCACATCGTCCCTTACAAACAATGTCCAGCCTTGCGTCACGGTGTTGGCATTCCATCCAATAGGTCCCACCTCCGGAAGAGCCTAGTAACATTTTCTGACCTAGTTCTAACGCTGGATCTTTCAGAAATACATGACCATTTTGCAGCATTTGACTAGTCAAATATTTATTTATATTACTGTTTTCTTCCTCATCAGAATCAAGGTTTTCATTCTGTACTTCTCTATCTGTTACACCTTGCTAACTTTTTGGCCTATACCACTCAAGTCCTCATTCATGGCTGAATCACCTGATGATTCACTTCCAACCTTTTCCTAAAGTTGTACAAGTGAGTTTTATGTGGCATTATAATGAATTGGGGAGATTCTACAAGAAAAATCAAAAGAAAACATTTAATAAAACAATTTATAAATATACAAACTGTCATAGGGAATAGCATGGGAAAAACTCACCCGTTCAGACTTTGACACACGTGTGCACCTTGCTGTGCATCATGCCAGGAGCGTGAACACAAAGACCGCTTCCTGTGTCCCCCAGCGCAGCTACGGACACACAGCCGGCTACAGTTACGCTAAAGTACAATTTCCACTCAAACACTGTGCGTGGGCTTCCGTGACCCGCCCACGACGCCTCTGGGCTGGACACCCTGCTTTGCTGTCTCCCTCCAAATCTTCCGTAGACCAGAGCTCACAAGGGCATCTGAGATCGCCTAAGGCTTTGTTCTACTTTTCATGTCTTTAGGGAAATGGAAACAGAAATAACCGTTAAGTACTGGTCAGGGTTAAGTGGAAGGAGGGAGAGACTCCATCGGCTCCTCTGGTTTTCACTGTGCTAACGGCAGGAGTACAACTGGACAGTGCTGGTACACTAAGAATCATTAAGGCCATAATTCTAAGAATCTATCAAAGAAAAGCAATAAAATACATTCTAGAT
>RJWM01048349.1:0-11525 GCA_004363535.1 Dasyprocta punctata
AAAAAAAAAAAAAAATAAATAAATAAAATAAAAGTGACAAAAAGAAAAGGGAGAGAGGGTTGCATTGACCAGCCCAAGAATCAGAAATTTATATGGAAATTTTCCAACTCTAGTACGACCTATATCACTCACCAAGTCTTGTAATATAATCTCCTTAATGTCAATCAAATTTAATTCACTTACATCTTCCTTTTCTACTATACCCACTTTCTCTCTTCTCATTACTCAAGTGCCACCAGTCTAGCTTTCTTCCACTTAGCTTTCTGTGTATATTTAAAAAAATTGTATTAGTACGTGATTACAGTGCATATTGTTCACATTTATTGTGGAGAATTGGACATGTACATCTTAATTCTTTTTTCTTTTTCATCCTCTATCTTCCCCTCCCTTTCAAATCCTTTTTGTTCCTCCAGAACCTATTCATTCTTACACTTTGTCGTATTTTTCTCTATTTCCTTTATGCAGCGGACCACGTGTCAATTTATGCCATGTTTGCTCAAACCCACAGACCTTCAGGGGAGTACATGTTTGAGTTTGATGAGGATGAGCAGTTCTATGTGGATCGGGACAAGAAGGAGACAGTCTGGCGTCTGCCAGAGTTTGGACGAGCCTTTGCGTTTGATGCTCAGGGTGGATTGACCAATCTTGCTATAATGAATTCAAACTTGAATATTCTGACCCAGAGGACCAACCATACCCAGGCACCCAATGGTACTGCCCATCTTTACTTCTCTCTCTGTCATCCAACTGGCAAGGGATGGGAGGGCCCCATCTGGGAGACCTCGATGCCACTACAGAGTCATGCTCTTCCCAGAGTGGCCATGAGCTTATTGCCAGAGAAAGGTTGGACTAAGTGAGGCTGATCAGTGGAATGAGGCTCCCGGCTCCTACTCAGGTAGCAGGAGGTCTCACAAAGGCCAAGCCTGAGGCAGATGACACCCAAGGTGAGGCCTTTGCGATTCATCCCAGAACACAGACACTCACCGGGTTTGTCCTCTCTCAGATCCTCCTGAGGTGACCGTGTTTCCCAAGGATCCTGTGGAGCTGGGCAAGCCCAACATCCTCATCTGCCACGTGGACAGGTTCTTCCCACCCATGCTCAACGTCACGTGGCTGCGGAATGGGCAGCCAGTCACCGAAGGTGTTTCTGAGAGCATCTTCCTGCCACGCACAGATTACGCTTTCCACAAGTTCCACTACCTGACCTTCCTTCCCAACACCGAGGACGTCTATGACTGCAAGGTGGAGCACTGGGGCCTGGAGGAGCCGTATCTCAAGCACTGGGGTATGGAGCCTCGTTTCCCCTCCGTGACCTCTATTCCCAGACCCCGGGGCCTCAGTCTCCCCTCTCTCCTTACCCGAATATGCCATCAAATGATCTGTGACCTTCAACCTCCATACACACCTGGGCCAGCCCCATCCCTAGCGCACATCCTGACCCCAAATCTTCATCTTTCCACAGAGCCCCAGGAGCCCGTCCAGGTGACAGAGACAACGGAGACTGTGGTCTGTGCCCTGGGCCTGGTGGTCGGCCTGGTGGGCATCATCATGGGCACCGTGCTCATCATCAGGGCTCTGCGTTCCACTCGCGACCCCCGGGCCCAGGGACCCCTGTGAGTTATTATGGAGCTGGGGATCTTAGCACACAGAGAGGAAAAGAAGGGAGGGACCTAGTGTTTGTGGTATCTAAAGAAAGGAGGAAAAACTCTATTCGATAAGGTATATATTGATCTCTTACTGAATTAATGGCACAGAGCTGCATAACCAGAAAAACTGATAATTTATTGAGTACTTAATATGCTTAGACACTGTTCTGAGTATTTACATTACCTCATTTTATACTCACAAGTAATCTAACACAGGAGAGATGCATATATCTTTGCATATACACAGCAGGATTCAGCAGCTAGATCAAGGTCACACTCTGTGAAGTCGTGAAGCTAGCATTTGGACCCAGAAAGTTTAGATCCAAAGCTGTTGACTCAGTCACTGTCCTACACTACTTGTTTTATAAAAATCCAAAATCTCCAAAAGCCGGATCAGTTTCTCACACAATCACAACACGGTGTGACAGGTGCCTAATACCCTGTTTGCTCTCTCTCCTTGGGTCACTGAATGGCAAAGGTCACACTGCTTATTTATATTTTTATAGTGATCTTTCCGTGATAATGACTACATCTTACTCATTATCATCATCATTATTATTCAAGCTGGACCCCAGGTACAAAGGGCTAAGTCAGTCACACTACTCAGGGCTTGATTGTGTCATGATGGACACCTCCAAGTTCTCTCTCTTGGCTTGTTTATTCTTCAGTCTTCATACGCATATCTAAGCTCCATCCTCTCCTGTAAGTAAATATTCTAATGGATTTGATGGGCTTTTCTTTATTTGTATGTATCTTTATAACATGTAGTATTATTCAAAATTCATGCTTTTGTTCTTGACAAAAATGGTATTATAGATCTAAGGGTGTGCATATAGTCTGTAGCTTTCAGCTGTTCCAGAGCATTTTGTTGTATCCACCCACCTGTCTGCTTTCCACCTGGAGAATCTGGATTATTTTAGTTCTGTGCAATGTAAGCAAATGTTTGCATTCTCATAGGGACCTGCATTCCTGGAAAGTATGTGGCCCAGAAGGTCTTGCAGGGTGATGTAAGGAAGGCATACATGGTTCACATACTCCCAAAAGAAAAATAATCAAAGAAAAAGGAGAAATAAGAGGCAAAAGACTGAGGACAATGTTATCCCACAAACCAAGAAAGTAAAGAATTTGCAGAAGGAAGGAGTATTGTGTAGTTCCAGATGTTCCACAGAGGCCCTATGAGAAAGTATAGATTGGTTTTGCTGGGCGAGGTGGCACACTCCTGGAATCCCAGCACTCATAAGGGTGAAGCAGGAGGATCATTGCAAGTTCGAGAACAGCTTGGGCTACAAAATGAGCCCAAGGCCAGCCTGAACTGCATTGCAAGACCCTTTCTCAAAAAGACAAAAAAAGACCAAAAAAAGAATACATACATATATATATATATATATATATATATATATATATACACATTGGTTTTGAAACTCTTTCACAGAGCAGCTTTACACAGTGTGAACAGTGATTCTGCCGTCACAGCCATCATTTCAGACTTGAGCTTCTCAGGTCTCAGCAATGTTGCTCTGCTCTTTTTGAGGGTGTTTTGGAGAAGTGAAGCATGTGGGATGTCCCTAATGTCACCTGGGGGTTGGGTGCAGAGTTCGATGTCAGGATGCTCCTTGACTCCTAGCTGTGGCTCACCTGAAGGACCAGGGCACGTGCAGGGAAAGTCACCTTCCCCCTGGGCCCTAAGGAGGGTGGGGAAATGTGGGAATTAGGTATAAAGTAGATAGAGAAGGTATGTCTGAGCTCAGAGAGCTGAACCCAAGGGTGACATTTGTAACTGTGTGTCTTGCTGCAGGTGACAAAATTCCTGAAAGAAGATTTCAGAGAATTTGAATTCCAGGTGCCCTACAAACTCTATTCTCAGATTAATTCTGAATTCCTGTGCTCTCTATTCCACTGACCAACTTCCTTGAAGTCTCTTCAAGTCTACGGCTCTGCTACCATGAACTCGCCTGATCTCATCTGAAGACCCTTCAAGTCCTTATCTTTGATCTTAAAGCAATTAATCCTTAGTAACATTCCCAACAGATAGAAGGCAATGGATCAGTGTTTATGCTGCATGGAGGTCACCCCTCCACTGGGATTCATAGCCTCAGGTTTCCTCTGCAAAGGCCTTCACTGCCCCTCTCCTGAGAACACTGAAACCAATAAATTCTTCAGTATTTCAGAGCCAACAGAGTCTGAGTTCTCCTCGCTAAAAACCCAGGGTTGATTCATATATGACCAACATTTTTTGAAAATGAGGTTTCAGGTTGGCTTATGAATGTAGATACTGTAAGTTTTCACTTCACAAGAATGTAAGGGTCTGACTAGAGGAGGAGTCACATCAGAGATACTCAGGGAAGATCAGCTAAAAATCCGTGCGACTGGTGAGGGGGTGAAGGGATCTATACCCTGATGTAAAAAATTAATTTGGAAGAAGATACATATAGATCAAACCGAACATCTGTAGCAGTTAAAAAAAGAGGAAGCAGCTCTGCAAGGACCAGTCCACATGGCCCCGCCCTCGTTCATTGCAGGATCACCATTTTGAGAACTTCCCAAGTGTCCTGAGGGACCTTCCTGCAGAGACTGGTTTCCTGGGGTAGACACTGGGTATACGAGTTCCCTCTCCCTACCATTTTCTCTCCAAACACTGAAGACACTGCAACCCTTTAGCACCCTTGCCTGTGCTCACCAAGGGCAGGGAGCATTGCCCCCGCAAACCACTCCTGGCTCTATGCAGTGACAGACTAAACAAGCGGGTACGAGAGTCCATCCAGCTACTTGTGTCCACCTGAGTCACTGAACAGAGCCAGGCCTGTCTGGGTCTCTCTCTGGCACACCACATCACTCCTGGGCCCAAGTGAGTCCCCATTAATTGCCCCTGGTCCACCTGAGTCTCTGCCTGATGCCTCGAGTTGATCCCAGGCCTCCATGAGTCTGTCTGGCACCCAGCACTGGTCCCAGGGCTGTCTGAGTCTCTGCCTGGTGCCTGGGCCTGCTGGACTCTCCCCTCAGCTCCATGTGCCCCATGCCCTTTCCTGTGCCTGCTGGAGTCCCCATCTGGCACCACTCATCAATCCCAGGCCCTCCTGACCCTCCTCTGAGGGCCTCATCCTACATGAGTCTCCTCCTAGTGCTCTGAGCTGCTCCCACATTCGCCAGAGTCTTCATCTGGTACCCAGTGCTGGTCCCAAGCCTGCCTGAGTCTTTACCTGGTGTCCTGGGCCCACCTGAATCTCCATCCAGTGCTCTGCACCAAACCTGCACCCATCTGAGTCTCCACCTGGTCCCATACCACCTCTAGGACCACCTGAGACTCCATCTGAAACCCCACACCCACTGGAGTCTCAGCTTGGCACGCCTCATCTGCCAAGTCTGCTATAGCTCCTTGAGAGAAAAGAGTCCTTAAACCAAGACAGGGTCAGGGTCAATTTCTGCTTGCTGGCTGGGGGTGGGGGATTGAGCAGAGAAGTTCATGTGGTTGCATTCAAGCAGACTGCACCTAATGTAAGAGGGGAATTGCGTTGACACATAGGCTATAGGGCACGAGGAACACATGGGAATCCCACGCATGAGCTCTTGTTGGAACATTTGAATTGGATCTTCCCTGGATCTTTGTTGTTACTTTGCTTTCATTCTGTTTTCTCCTTTTTTGCATTGATTTAGTAGTTTGTCTTTTTTCTCTCCCAATCCTTTACTCCAGTATTAGCATCTGTAGCAATATCAATTTCTTATAGTTTACTTGTTTCTCCCATTTTTTAACTTTCAGTCAAGTTCTTTTCATATACGTTGCTCTTTCTTGGTCATCTCACCCATTGTTTTGTGTATCTTTCTGGCCTCCCTTTTCTATTCTTTTCACTCTTCCTTACACAACTTCCCTAACTTATTCTCCACTTTACAGGTGCATAAATATATCAGCAGGTTCTGATAACTTTGTACCTATCCACAACCCCAAATTACCTCCATCTGCACTTGGCCTCCCCATATTGTCTCTAGACCCTCAGCGCTAACCCTGTAACCCAAATACAAAAGACCTGGACCAGAACCTGATCCCTCATTGAATTTTTACCTCTTATTATTTCTTCTATCTACCTCTCCCCTTACTGACTCACATGTCTCTTTCACCTATCCCTCCATCCTTTCCCTTTCCTTCTCTCTCCATATCTTAGACTACTAGCAATGATATAGATTACAAAGTGTACACATAAAGGTTTATGTGTAAATGTGGGGTATTACACGTATAAATGATGTAAGGTTGGATTTGATACTGTTATAACCAACAGTAATTCCCTCCTCATAACACAGTGTCATGGTCCAAACCATTTAAATTAAATAGCATAAGGAGTGAATGCTCTCTAGTCAAGTAAAGCAGCAAACACATCACTGAAAGATGGACTCTGAGAAGATTGTCATATCAACTACAATCTCTCCTCAGTCTATTAGAGATCAACCATCAGCTTCAAAGGGAAACATACATCTGCATATACATACACACAGGAACATGGGGGAAAAGGCAGCAAAAGACCCCCTGTTGGGAGCCGTTGAACCTGGAAAATGACCCAGACATGACCTTACCAAAGTAACAAAGAGCACCTGGGTCAACCACGTGAAAAACGCTCCCACAGCCCAGCAAAACAGGAGGCTCCTAAACAATCCAGGCCTGGGTTCCTGGGCAGAGGGGCTGAAATTGACGTCATCCTTCCCTTTGTATAAATAAACCCACAGCATTGGTTGAGCAGTTCCTTTCCTCCCATCAGGAGGATGAGGGCTCCACCTGACTCCAGCTTTGTCTCTCTCTTTATTTTTCGCATCCTCTCCTGGTCCTTCACCCCAAGAACCTCAGGAGCTGCATGGGTCGCGGCAACCCCCAAGGTCTCCCAACTCTTCCAAGGTAGATCTAGGGGGAACTGATAGAGAGGAAAGCAAATGCCAGGCAGTAGAACTCTATAAAAGTTTAGAAAGAGGTGAAGAAACTTGAAGAGTTCAAAAAGGATATGATCCAAAACTTTATGGAATTATCACTTAAAATGTCCAATGTGGATTTAGCATAAACAAATAAAAAATTGGAAAAGCTAACCCAACAGTTTAAAACATGAAAGACAAATTCATCAAAGATATAGAATCCATGAAAATGTATCAGATAAAAATATGTGAAACAAAAAATTGTATAGAATTCATAAATTGCAGAAATGACCAATGTGAAGACAGAGTGTCTCAAATTGAGAGCAAAATGGTAAATTATGGAGTACTCAGACAAGCCACAATAAATAAGAGAATGAGGAAAAAAAATCATCTATTAGCTACAGGATGACACAAAGAAGACCAACCTAAGGCTAAGCTGAGTTAGAGAAAAATTAGAAGATAGCACAGATTGAATTATGAGTTTACAGAAATCATAATAGGAAATTTACCAAACAAGAGAAAAGAGTTTAACATACAAGTAAGTGAGGTTTTCAGAACACCAAACAACCATGATGAATACTGAAGTTCACCAAAGCATATCATTAAATTTTCAGATGTCCAGCAACAAAACCAGACATATAAAAGCAGTCAGAGAAGAACCAAAAAATCGTATGTAAAGATAAGCTTAGCAGAATTACCGCAAACTTCTCAATACAAACCTTGAGAACCAAGAGAATTTGGAGTGAAGTATTTCAAGTACTAAGGGCAAACAATTTACAACTCAAATCTACCTACTCAGTGAAGTATTCTTCAAAATAGGTGAAAAAATAAGGACATTTCATTTCATGTAAAAGGACAACTCCAGAAACCTATGAATACTAAACCTGCACTCCAGAAAATAGTCAAGGATATCCTAGACAGAAACGCCAAAACTGCAGGGCATGGTGGCACATGCCTGTAATCCCAGTACTTCAGAGGCTGAGGCAGGAGGATTGCTGTGGGTTCAAGTCCAGCCTGGGGTACAAAGTGAGTTCAAAGCCAGCCTGAACTGCCTAGCAGAACCCTGTCTAAAAAAGACAAATGAATAAATAAATAAAAGAACAAAACCAACAAATAAAGCTAAAATTCCAGATGGAATGCAAACACCAAGCAAGGACAATGGATAAACAACAATAAAAAAATGACAAGAAGAGAAAAACAAAGGAGTCCCCAACAGAAAAAGCACACATAGATAGTAAATAATCAACACCTGCCAGTAATATCTCTCAATGTTAAAGCCTCAAGTTGCCAATTAAAAGACACAGATTGGCAGACTGAAGTAAAAAAAAAAAATCCAACGGTCCACTGCATTGAAGAAACTCATATAATCCAATGAAAGCAGTATTTCACATACTTGGATCCTCAAATGAGGAGGTATAGCCATTTTAATCTCAGACAGTGTAAACTTCAAGTTAAAACTGATTAGAAGGCACAAAGAAAAAAAGGTTACTCCATACTAGTTAAGGGAACAATCCAACAAGAAGAGACAACAGTTATAAATATTTATACACTGAATACTGGAACATCTATCTTCATGAAACAAATATTGCTAAACATAAAAGATTAAATAAATACTAATGCAATCATAGTGGGCAAACTTAACACCCCACTTTTGCCAAAAGATAGAACAACTAAATGAAAAAATCACTAAGTAAATATCAGAGCTGAACCATGTTCTTAAACATATGGATTTAACAGATAGTAACAGTTTTCTTTCTTTTTTTGGGGGGGTTACTGGGGACCGAACTCACAACCTCGCACGTGCCAGGCAGGCGCTTAAGCCACTGAGCCAAACTCCTGGCCCTAACAGATAGCAACAGAATAGTCCATCTTACTACAACAGAGTATATATTTTGTTCTGTAGCACGTGGAACTTTCTCAAAAATAGATCCCATACTAGTCAATAGCAACTACTTATATAAATATAAATGAGTCAGAATCATCCACATTTTCTATCAGACCATTGTGCAATGGAAACAGAAATCAACCACAGAAGAAATCACAGAAAATTTAGAATCACCTGGAAAACTGTTAATACACTGCTGAACACCCAATGAATCACAGGACAAATCAAAGACAAAATTAAACAATTTTTGGAAGTTACTAACTATGCCTGTGTCACACACTGGTACCTCTGGTTCACAATGAAAGCAGTCCTGAGAAATAAGTTCATTGTAATCAGTGTTCATACTGGGAAAACAGCGTGAACTCAAATAAATAATCTTACGAGGAGCCCTTTGATACCTGAGAAGCAGCAACAATCCAGGTCCATACCAAAATTAAGGAGGGAAATCATAAAGATTAGAGCAGAAATCAATGAAATTGAGACTGAAAAACAATATAAAGAATCAACAAATCAAAGAGCTGATTCTTTGAAAGAATAAACAAAACAGATAAACCCTTAGCCAAACTTACGGAGAGTAAAAGACTAACATCAATGTAATTAGAAATGAAAAATGTGAAACCACAAAAGATACCATCAAAATCAGAAGACACTTAGTAACTAATATGAAAAACTCTATTCCAACAAAAAGGAAAACATTGAAGAGTTCCCCAAAGCGTTCCCCTATGTTAATGTCTTTGCCCCAGAGTGGTGTTTTTGAGGTGGTGGAACTTTTAGGAAGTTAGGGTCTTTAGAAAATTAGGAAGGTCTTTAGGTCGTTGCTGATGCATCCTTTGATGGCACACTGGGAACTTGATCCCCTTCTTTCACTCTTTTTTTTTTTTTTTTTTCGGCACCGGGGATTGAACTCACAACCTCACACCTGCCAGACAAGAGCTTAAGCCACTGAGCCAAACTCCCGGCCCTGGTTTTTTGAGGCAGGGTCGCACTGTCTAGCTCAGGCTGGCCTTGCGCTCACATTGTAGCCCAAGCCGGCCTCCAACTCACAACGCTCCGCCTACCTCAGCCTCCCGAGTGCTGGGATTAAAGGCGTGCGCCACCACGCCCGGCTGTCCTTCTTCCACTCTTGATTCTTGGCCTTGAGGTGAGTGGTTTCACTCCACCATGTGCTCCACCGTGATGTGCTTCTTTGCCACAGGTTCCAAACAATGAGGGCCAATTTATCATGAACTGAAACTTCCAAAACTGTGAGCCAAAATATCCTTTTTCTTTTTATAAGTTGATGATCTCAGGAGCCTTGTTATAGTGATGGAAAACTGATTAACATACACACATTTAAAATTTTTGGCAAGTTTGGTCAAAAGGAAGGACAAAGGCAGAATTGTGGTTGATTTCATGAATGCTGACTCCAAATACCTATACTTCACTTATGGTGGTCCCAGTAAAATGGGGAGGGCATGGAGTCAGTGCCATTCACAGACTGTGGAGGAAGGGAACCAGGCCTCACTAGGATGTGATCCCCGCCTTTAAGCCATATCATTTTCATAGTTTTGTCGGGTTGGGTTTTATTTTCTTTTGTTTTGTTTGATTATATTAAATCTGATGGCATGAGCAGCTATTTAAAAGATAGCAAGACATATTATGATAGTCATTTTGAATTTATTATTGGCTTGTTTTGAAGTCCTTTATTGCATTCATTGTTTTGTTTTTATTGTTTGTATTCTATTCTGTTATGTTTGATTTTCACTATGTCCAAAGATATTTGCAGCTATTTTGAAGACAACAAAAGGCATTATGGTAACTATTGTTGATTTTGTAAGGTTTTGAAATACTGTATCACTTATACTGGTTTTTTTAAATTGATTTTATTCTGTTTTATTTTCCTTGGTTTTATCCTCTTTAAAATAAAAAAATGGGTAGGGCATTTTGCTTTATTTATGAGAAAAGTAAATTTGCATACCTTTAAAAATATAAAATACATTAATGATTTCATTTCTTTGTTTTAAGTAGGCCTATCTATTCTTTGTAAAGTATAGGTGGGGCACTTGTAAGCTCCAAGCATGTGTGTAAGAGAGAACAGAAAGCTCTTCCTAAGGGTGAGAAAACTTCAAGCAAGAACATTATTTCAGGCCATCCTCCCTTTTAACCTGTCTTCCTGTGTTTCCAGCTCCCATAAAAAAGACATTTTTTAACCTCAACTGGTCTTATTATGAGATGATCAGAGGAAGCATATGAGCCCCATGGAATTGTCTGCCTGCTTATTTCCTGCATTTCCTCCCAGAAAAGAGAGCACTGCAGCCACTTCCCTCACTCCTTTCCTGTTTCCCTCTGCCTCTCAGTATGGAGCTCATTGCTCAAGGTTAGCATGCAAAACAACTGAAAATGTCCCCAAAATTTGGTTGTTGAACATTTAACTGTGTAATGGTTAAAATGAGACTCTAAGAGTGAGAAGCGTTTAGGAAAAGCTGTGCTTACAAGAACTATTATCATTTCTGGGCAGTGACTTTTCCTCCAGCCAATGAGAATGAGATTAACGCATCATCACTTGTGTCCACTAACAAGGTGCTGTGACTGTCCTGAGCTGAGTTATGGAGAAGGCAGAAGTGTAACAGAGACGTTGTATCCTTGTGTTCTGCAGAGGGAAACTACCTGAGAACAGTTCCACCTAATAGTGGGAAAGGGTACCACAGGTGTCACGTGGACAGAGAGGAGAGGGAACTGAGGGTCTCCGTGGGTTCTATGGGAGAATGTGTACCCTCTGACGTGATCCAGAGTGGATGCCACTGTGGTAGAACTGCTGCCTCATAGGAAGAAGTCAGCACAGTCCCCAGACAGAGCCACCCTGCTGGGATTCTTTTGGAGCTGTGGGTTTGAGAAACAGGTTTGCATGAGAAATGAGCAAACTCATGGAAGGGAAAACTAAGGAGGGAAAACAGTAACAGTTCAGGGAAAGGCGCTGGAAAAGAATAAAGCAGTTTATAAGTGCAACACCTGATGATGTCCCTCCTAACGACATTTTGCTTTGCCTTAAGTAGGAGAGTATTGTAGTCAGGGGTTATAAGGAGAACAATTACATACAGGACACAGAATTTATAATACTATTTTATGAT
>RJWM01048350.1:0-11535 GCA_004363535.1 Dasyprocta punctata
TTTTTTTTTTTTTTTTTTTTTTGTGGCACCGGGGCTTGAACCCATAACCTCGACCCATAACCTCACGCCTGCCAGGGCAGGCGCTTAAGGTACTGAGCCAAACTCCCGGCCCTGGTTTTTTGAGGCAGGGTCGCACTATGTAGCTCAGGCCGGCCTTAAGCTCACGCTCTAGCCCAAGCCGGCCTCGAACTCACAACGTTCCACCTACCTCAGCCTCCTGAGTGCTGGGATTAAAGGCGTGCGCCACCATGCCCGGCTTCGGCCCTGGTTTTTCGAGGCAGGGTTGCACTATGTAGCTCAGGCCGGCCTTGCGCTCGCGTTGTAGCCCAAGCCAGCCTCGAACTCACAACGCTCCTCTCCTACCTCAGCCTCCTGAGTGCTGGGATTAAAGGCGTGCGCCACCACGCCTGGCTTTTTTTTTTTTTTTTTTTTTTTTTTTGAGACAGGCTCTCACTGTAATTCAGGCTGGCCTTGAACTCGCTTATGTAACCCAGGCTGGCCTCAAACTCACTGTGATTCTCCTACTTCACCCTCCTGGTCAATTTGGCTTTTTCCTCCCACTTCTCTCTAGATCTGGCTACATGTAGCCAGCAGTATCTATGCCGCAGCCTGAATTTTGGGCTGCCTGGAAATTTTCTCCACTAGATTAAGTCTGCCATCTTTAAATTCAGCCTCCAAAAAGTCTTTGGGCATAGGGAAAATGTGGGTAAGTTCCTTGCCAGACTGTCACACACGTGGCCTCTAAGCCAGTGTCTAACACAGTCCTCATTTCTATCTGAGGCTCCCTGAGCCTGACCTTCACAGTCCACATTCCTGTCAGCATTTTGGTTTTCTGAGATTGAACCAGGATCTCTTATGAGGCTCAGTTTGTAGCACGCTAGGGTTTCTCTAGCCAGCATCTCCAGACCTTTCCAAACTACTCTCACACCTGTACTCCAAAGGCTTCTGACCCGCATGGTCAGGTGTGGTCACGGCAGCAGCCCCACCCCTGGTCAATTTTTTTTTTATTGGTCTCTTTCTGCTCCCTGTATTGGTCACTTACTTGTCACTGAGATGATACTTGACAACCACACTTTAAAGGAGGTGAAATTTATTTTACTCATAATTTCAGTCCATGGTTGGCTGGCTGCAGGGCAGAAATGTGGTGGGAGAGAGGCACGGTGAGGGCAGCCGGGAAGCGAAGAAGGGAAACTCTAAGGACGAGACACACCTCTGCGGTCACACCCTAGCAGCCCACCTCTCACCGCAGGCCCCATCCCAGCAGCACCTTTGACCTCCTCTCACCTATTCACCTTTCAAACACACGAGCCTTTGGGGGGTTATTTTAGACCTAGCCATAACGAGGTCATACAACAGATTTTTGTTTTACTGGGTGTGGTGGCACACTCCTGTAATCCCAGCAATTGGGAAGCTGAGGCAGGAGAATTGTTTGCAAATTGGAGACCACCCTGGGCCCCAAAGTGACCAAGGCCAGCCTGAACTGTATAGTGAGACCCTGTCTCAAAAAGACAAAAATAACAACAACAGATTTTTGTTTTGAGACAGGGTCTTGCTAAATTTCCAAGCCTGGGCTTGAACTTACAGTCCTCCTGCCTCAGTCTCCCAGAGTGCTAGAATATCAGGTTTGTGCCACCATACCTGGCTAAAACATCTTTTTTTTTTTTTTTTTTTTGCGGCACCGGGGATTGAACTCACAACCTTGCACCTGCCAGACAGGCGCTTAAGCTGCTGAGCCAAACTCCCGGCCCTTGTTTTTTGAGGCAGGGTTGCACTATGTAGCTCAGGCCGGCCTTGCGCTCACGTTGTGGCCCTATCCGGCCTCGAACTCACAACGCTCCGCCTACCTCGGCCTCCCGAGTGCTGGGGGCTAAAACATCTTAAAAGTACATTATTATCTGCAGCCAAAAGGTTGGAAAATTAAGGAACTATCCTCTAATCCCATTTCAAGTTGAAAAATAGGCATAAAAAATTTCGTTTGACATAGTGCGACCCTGCCTCAAAAAAAAACCAGGGCCGGGAGTTTGGCTCAGCGGCTTACGCACCTGTCAGGCAGGCGCGAGGTTGTGAGCTCGATCCCCGGTGCCACAAAAAAAAAAAAAAAAAAAAAAAAAAAAGTCTCATTTGTTTGTTTTTTTGAGACCAAGTTTCACTGTGTAGCCCAGGCTGGCCTTAAAACTGCCTCAGCTTCCCAAGTGCCTGAATATTAGGCCTGCACCACCACTCCAGGCAGATACACCCTTACAGGTCCTAAGGTGGAGGTGCCAGGCACTGAACCACAGCCTGCATGCAAAGCATGTGCCTAATGCTGAGCTACATCATGAAAAGATTTTTTTTTTTTTTGGTCTTTTTTTGAGACAGTGTTTCACTATGCGGTTCAGGCTGACCTTGAACTCATTTCATAGCCCAGGTTAGCCTTGAACTCACAGGAATCCTCCTGCCTCAGCTTCCCAAGTGCGGAGATTACAGGCTTGTGCCACTACACCTGGCTTCATGAAAAGATTTTTTAAATGTAATAGTGTCCCAGTAGGACTGATGTTCAATTAGAAGAGTTACAGAGAGATACAACACAGAAAATTGGAGGGAAATCAGTTGTAGAAGGAGTAATTAAAGAAATCATACCAGAACCCAAGGGTCCAGATCTCCTGAACAGAGGGCCCGCTTCATACACACCCTGGGTGGATGAAAAGGACCCATGCTGCTTCAAATCAACACGTAAACAGGATCCTAATATCCTGCAGAGAGAAAGTAAGTCGCACCCAAAGGCCCAGCCCTTGATGCCTCTCGAGCTCCAGGCTGGAAGACGGGAGGAAGACTCTGGGATCACTTACACCCTGAAACCTGTAAATCAGCCACATTGTGACTTCAGCTCACCTTCTTTCACTTCCTAGCCTGGTAGCCTTTCGCAGACGCCCACTAGAGGATATGGTGCACCCACACAAGGGAATAAAGGCGCATGCCCGGGAAACAGGATACTCAGCATGGAGGAGGGGAGAGAGCCCCAGGTGACGAAGGGGATCCCAGGGTATCCTGGCCCTGACGGGCTGGGAGGGCGGCACCTCGAGGGGACTCCGCAGAGGGCTGAGAAGTGCCCCAGGGAAGGACTTGCCCCTCTGTGACAGCAGAGGAGGAAGTCATGCATGCATGCAGAAAACTAACAAGCCCACCTCTGTATTTACTTATTTATCTATTTAGTTTTTATTCTTTTGAGACAGAGTCTCGCTGTGCAGTTCAGGCTGACCTTGAGTTCACTATGTAGCCCAGGCTGGTCTCGAACTTGCAGTGATCCCCCTGCCTCAGCCTCCTGAGTGCTGGGATTACAGGCATGCCCAAGATATTAAAAAGAAAGAAACTCCTACAGCTCATTGGTAGAGTGCTCCCTTGTGGGGTGTGAGGCCCTGGGTTAGATCCCCAGTACTGGAAAAAGAAACATAATCATAGCAGACTGACTCGCCAGCTGTGAACAGGTACAGAGACATAAAACAGAATAAGCTGGTTTCCACCAACCCCAGCATGCATGGCCTCCCCCAACCCCCTGTAGCACAAATGACTGCATTCCAGTTGGCTGGCTGCCTCTGTGTTCCAACTGCCCTGGCTTTCTTTTGGTTAAATAGGAATTGAATGAATGAAGTCCAATTAGTAAATTAATGCACTAAATAAGTCCATCCCATGTTTAATTGAAATACCAATATAAACCCCTCATGGTGAGTGATTGTGTGTGCCCATAGTAGCAGTTAATGGGAAAGCTGAGGCAGGAGGATCACTTGAACCCGTAAGACCAGCTGAGGCAGCATAGCCAGACCTTATTTTTCATTTTTAAAAATTTATTTTATTTTGGGTTTTTGTGTTTGTTTTGTTGTCTTTTTAATACAGAGTTTCACTATGCAGTTCAAATTAGCCTCGAACTCACAGAAGTTCTCCTGCTTCAGCCTCCCAAGTGCTGGGATTACAGGCATGTGCCACCACGCTTGGTCAGGCTGTATGAGCACATGTCTATCTATAAATCCCAGTACTAATGGAGGGTGAGGCAGGAGAATTTCTGCATGTTCAGACTTAGCCTGGGCAAAACAGCTACTTAGCAAGATCCTGTCTCAAAAAACAAATTTTAAACTGGGTGTGGGAGTGCACACCTGTGATCCCAGGTCGCAGGAGGCTGAGGCAGGAGGATCGCTCTGAGCTCCAGGCCAGCCTGGGCTACATAGTGAGACCCTGTCTCAAAAAAAAAAAAATTATCTATGTTTATGAAAGAGCTTGGACTGTAGCTCATTGTGAAGGCCCTGGGTTCAGCCCCCTATCACTGCTAAATACAAATGTTGTATATGTGAGAGGGCTGGGGATGTAGATCAGTGGTAGTGCTGGGTGTGGTCCCGAGTACTGCAAAAACTAAGTACACACATTGAAAATAAGAAAATTTGCTGGGCGTGGTGGCACATGCCTTTAGTCCCAGCACTCAGGAGGCTGAGGTAGGAGGAGGTTGAGGTAGGAGTTCAAGGTCGGCTTGGGCTATAATGTGAGCGCAAGGCTGGCCTGAGCTATATAGTGCAACCCTGCCTCAAAAAACTAGGGCTGGGAGTTTGGCTTAGTGGCTTAAGCGCCTGTCTGGCAGGTGCGAGGTTGTGAGTTCAATCCCCGGTGCCGCAAAAAAAAAAAAAAAAAAAAAAAAAAAAAAATTTATCTAAGGAAACAGCTATGGACCAAACCAAACACATACATACAGATATACCGACATATACACTTTGTTAAAAGAACTAAATACCCGGAAAAGACTGGAGCATTAAACTTGTGTTCCAGTAATTTGACTTACCCTGAATAGTGCAACTTGTACCCAATTTCATCCCATACTTTTATTTTTATTTTTCTTTATTCTTTTTGAGACAGGATCTCGCTATGCAGTTCAGGCTGGCCTTGAGCTCACTTTGTAGCCCAGACCTGTCTCAAACTTGCAACAATGCTCCTGCCTCAGCCTCCTGAGTGTTAGAATTACAGGAGTGTGCCACCACACCTGGTTTTCATCCCTTAGTTTAGTTGTGTAGATTTTCCTTTCTTTTCTTTTTCTTCTCCTTTCTTTTTCCTTTCCTTTCTCTTCCCCTCCCCTTCCCCTTCCCTTCCCTTCCCTTCCCTTCTTGAAAAGACCTCACTATGTAGCCCAGGCTGCCCTTGAATTTCCAGCAATCCTCCTGCCTTAGCCTTCTGGGTGCCAGGATTACAGGTGAATGCCAGCACGCCTGGATAGTTTTGTAGATTTGAATCCAGGCTGACCCTTTACATGTTATACTGGACATTCTTACTGGATATTTTCATCTAGTTTTGTGTTCATTTTCCCCATTGGACCACAAATAACTGAAGATGGGCTTTTGTGCCTTTTTTTTTTTTTTTTTTTCCCCAGCATCAGGGATCAAACTCACAACCTCGCACCTGCCAAGGCAGACGCTTAAGCCACTGAGCCAAACTCCCGGCCCTAGCTTTTTGAGGCAGGGTCCCACTATGTAGCTTAGGCCGGTCTTGCGCTCGAGTTGTAGCCCAAGCCGGCCTCGAACTCACAACGCTTCTCCTACCTCAGCCTCCCAAATGCTGGGATTAAAGGTGTGCGCCACCATGCCCGGCTTGGATTTTGTGCTTTTATCTGTAAGGTTTTGGCACAAAGTTTGGCTTTCTTCTTTTCTTGTTTTTTAAATCTAGGATTTGTTGAGTCACCACAGAAAGGACAGCTGGAGACAAGCAGCACACCTCACACTGGCAGAGTGTTTTGACCCATTGCACACCCTGTCTCCCCGCCGCCCTGCACTGCGGCTGCTGCTCTGGCTGCAGCTCTTCTCCTTGCTGCTCTGCAGGGAGGACCTGAGTTCCAGAAACCACCTTGCCCGAGTCACAGGAGTGAGTGCAGCGTCTGTGTCTGGCATGGTGATCCTCCTGCCTCAGCCTTCAGATGCTGGGTTACAGCTGTGCACCACCTTGGCTGGCTTTTTTCTTTTTTAATTGTGAAAAATAAAACAAGGGGCTGGGGATTTAGCTCAGCAGCATAAGCACCTGCCTGGCAGGCGCAAAGTCATGAGTTTGATCCCCTGTACCCCAAAAAAATAAAATAAAATAAAATGAAGCCAGGCATGATATCACATGCCTGTAAACCCAGCACTCAGAAGGCTGAGGCAGGAGGATTGCTGCGACTTTGATGCCAGCTTGGACTACATGACTGAGTTCAAGGACAGCGTGAACTGTGTAGTGAGACCCTTTCTCAAAAAAACAAAAATAAAAAATAAATCACATGATATAAAATTTACTTTATTTTTGTGGCACCAGGGATTGAACTCACAACCTTGCACCTGTCAGACAGGCACTTAAGTCACTGAGCCAAACTCCCAGCCCTGGTTTTTTTGAGGCAGGGTCGCACTGTGTAGCTCAGGCTGGCCTTGCGCTTGCGTTGAAGCCCAAGCTGGCCTCGAACTCACAATGCTCCTCCTACACTCAGCCTCCTGTGTTTTGTTTGTTTGTTTGTTTTATTTTTGTTTTTTTTTTTTTTGAGATAGAGTCTTGCTACATAGTCCAGAGTGGCCCCGAGCTCTCAGTGATCCTCCTGCCTCAGCCTCCTGAGAGTTGGAGGGACAGGCATGCACACCACACCTGGCTGAAATGCTCTGATTTTTAAAAGCTGTCATTTAAAATTTCCAAAACACTTAAAGAGTGTAGCGTCTGGGGGTGGGGCTCCGTGGTTGAGCGCCTACACTGGAGGCCTTGGATTTCATCCCGCAGGTGCAAAAAAAAGCAAGTACCACGCGGGCCCAGGGAGACCTGCGGGTCCCCAGCACCGCTGTGCGGCCCTGGAGTGGCTCCGGCCCCCAGGGGGCGCGGCTGCGGCCATCAGGGCTCCTTGGGCGCGGGTCAGGTTTGCATGGGCTCCTTGGGCGCGGGTCAGGTTTCCGCGGACAGCGCCCCGCCCCCGGCTCCATGGCCTGGCTGTTTCGCTGCCCTGCAGGCAGAATGCAGGGTCTTCAACACGGTCTGGTCCGGCTCTCTCCCTGTCCGGGCCTCGCCCAGTTCTCCGGGCTAGATTCTCCACAGCCCCCACCCCTGTCTCTGTCTCCCTCACCTCCTCCCTGTGTGGTTCAGGACAGCCTTGAACTTGCTTATGTAACCCGGGCTGGCCTCGAACTCAAGTGAAACTCCTGCCTCAGCCTCCCAAGTTTCGGGATTTACAGATGTGCGCCACCAAGCTGGGCTGGACCTTCTCTCTCTCTCTCTCTTTTTTTTTTTTGGTGTGTGTGTGGGTGTTTCAGGCGGGTCTCCCTGTGTAGCTACAGCTGGCCTTGAATTCACTATGTAGCCCAGGTTGGCCTCAAACTTAAAGACAACCCTCCTGCCTCAGTCTCCTGTACTAGGATTACAGTCTTTTTATTTATTTCATACTTTGCATAACTGGGATTGACCCCAGAGCCTTCACACTGAGCCACATTCTCATTATTTTGGGACAGCAAATTAAGGTTCAGATCTAATATGTCCCCCAAATGCTCATGTGTGGAAGGCCCCACCACCATCAATTTGCTGTAGGAGGTGGGGCCTGGGTAGAGGTGAGCAAAGGGGATGTGTCCTGGAAGGCTGTGTTCTGGGCCCTGGCTCCTGCCCCTTCTCTGCTTCCTGACTGTCCTGGACCGACAGCTGTTCTCTGCCCAGGCCATGCCTGCCTTGGAGCCAGTGACCTTGGACTAACTCCTAAAAACCGTGAGCCAAAATAAACTCCTGTCCCTTTAAACTAGGAGTATTGGGTATTTTGTAGGAAAGCCAGGAGCTGAGGAAAGTGACTAAGACACAGGGTCTCTCCAAGTCACTAAGTAACCCAGGGTGGGCGAGGTGGGATCCTCCTACCCCACCTCCCAAAGTGCTGGGGTTACAGGTGTGCCCCACCATGCCCAACTTCTTAATTCCAGCACTGGGGACTGACCCTACCAGCACTGAGCTACATCCTCAGCCATTTTTATATTTTACTTTTTCTTTTCTCTTTTTTGTCTTCTTTTTTTTTTCTTTTGTGGCACCGGGGATCGAACTCACAGCCTTGTGCCTGTCAGACCAGCACTTAAGCCACTGAGCCAAACTCCCAGCCCTGGTTTTTGAGGCAGGGTCACACTATGTAGCTCAGGCCAAACTTGGGCATTGTAGCCCAAGCCGGCCTCAAACTCACAACGTCCACCTACCTCAGCTTTCCGAGTGCTGGGGATTAAAGGCGTGCACCACCACGCCCGGCTCTGCCTCAGCCTCCTAAGTGCTGGGATTATAGGTGTATGCCACCACAGCCACACGACAGGGACACTTAAAGTTACCCCGAGAATTCCCATGTCAGGGCCTTCTGGCTTCAGGGCACGCGTAGGTCATAGGTAGCTGCATGGCACTGTTTGGCGGAGTGGAAGATCCGCCGGGGGTGCCCTCCCAGCCTCCTTTCCGCGGCTCCAGTAGACGGGGCCTCGGCAACCCAGGATGTGAGCGATGGCACACCGGCCCCGGGCGTGTACCCTCCATGCAGCTGGTTTGCCTCGGGAAGCAGGGCTGGAAATAGCAGCCCACCCCTGCCATGAAAGGGGTGGGGAGGGGAGGGGATCCAGGCACACATTTGGCAGCTCAGCTTCGTCCACTGCGGGCTTTGGCAAGCATAGCGTCTGGTGTCAGGACCTACCGGAGCCTGGCACAACCTCATGCGGTAGGGACTCTGTCATCTCAACTACTCAGGAGGCTGAAGCAGGAGGATTACAAGATCCAGCCCAGCCTAGGCAACTTAGTGAGACCCTGGCTCAAATGAAAAATAAAAGGGCTGGGAGGGTAGCTCAGTGATGGAGCACTTGCTGAGGCCCAGTACTAGGGAAGAAAAATTGATGAAAAGTTTTTTTTTTTTTTAAACAAGGAGTATAGTTTTTTCTTTGTGCACTTGAAAGACACTTAGGACCAACATTAAAAACCTGTGAGGAAAATGTCCATTACAGGAGGGAGGCAGGGAAGCCCGACAGGGTTAGTGCCTGGGCCATGAGAACCGGGGGCAACTCTGATTGGACCAAGGACGGAACAGACACCGGGGAAAGCCAAGTGTGGTGATGGTGGCACCATCCCAGCACTCTGGAGGCTGAGGCAGGATGATTGCACCAAGTCCAAGGCCAGCCTGGGTTACACAGTGAGACCCTGTCTGAAAACACACAAGATACTGGGGATGTAAAAGGAGGGAAGAAAATGAGACCTGCCAAGGGAGAGGGCCCTAGGGTAGGCCTCTGGGGACTGGAGGCTGGGCATGGGCCTGGGCTCCAGGCTGGCCTGCCGGTGGCCACAGGAGAGGTCGTTCAGGGCCAGTGTACCCCGGGGCTTCCGGGGAGCTTCGCATGCCGTGTGGTGGTGTTGGACCTGGGGGACCCACAGGAGAGCCAGGGCGGGGCATTCTGGGCGATGGCCGTGGTGGCACAGGGCTGTCCTGAGCCCTGAGGGCCTCGGTGGGCCAGGGCATCCTGGCTGGCCCTGGATCATCAATCTTGGGCTCTCTGGGCGGGCTTCTGCTGGGAGCCGATGCCCACTCCGAGGCCCACCTTGCTGCGAGTGCTGGCGCATGGTCAGTATCGGCCTCACTCCCAGGGCAGCAGCGACCCTGTCCCCAGCCCGGCCCCATGCACGGTGGCCCCAGCTTCCGTCCCCAGACCACCCCCAAGCAACAGCTCTGCGCCCTCAGAAAGTGATGTCATGGCCTCAGGGGACAGTGAGGCTGGTAAGGAAAATCATATGCAGCAAGGCTTGGTGGCCTCTACCTGTCATAGCAACACTGGGAAGGCTGAGGCAGGAGGGCCGCTGTGAGTTTGAGGGCAGCTTAGGCAATTTAGCAATCTTGTGAGACCTCGTCTCAAAATAAAAAATGAAAAGGGTTGGAGACGTAGCTCAGTGGGAAGGGCCGAGGCTCACTCTCCAGTGCCGACCACCAAAGAAAACAGAAGATGCCTAATGGTTTCCTACCACATGCAGAAAGCCACTCGTGGGTGCCGGAGTGGGCTAGGGCGCCTCCGGATTCGCAGGTGACAGGTAGGGTCTCCACCCCGCTGTCCCGTATAGCCCAGCGGCACAAGCCATGTGTGCGGGCTGAGCGCACGGTGCCAGCAGCTGCTGTGCGGGACACACGGAGAGAACCTCCCTGGGGGCAGACAGCAGCCTCGATCCGGCAGCCAGGAGTGCTGGGCTCTTGTACTACCACCAGAAAGTCAAGTACTGTCACGTTGTCCACTCAATGGAGACACCATATGTGGGCATGGTGGCGCACACCTGTAATCCCAGCACTCAGAAGGCTGAGGCAGGAGGGTCACTGAGAGTTCGAGGCCAGCCTGGACTACACGGCAAAATCCTGCCTCAAACAAAAAACGAGTTGTCTTTCTCCATCTACTCTCCAGTATTTTGCTTTCTATGTTTCTGTCTGAGACCTGTCACACTATGAGCCATTCAGTCTACACAGTTTTCTTCTTCTCTGCAACTTTTTTACAAGTGTAAACATTGAGAAGGAACAGAACATCTCGATGAGTACACATACTGGAAGGTAATCAGTGCCCCAGTAAGTGTTTTTGTTTTGAGAAAGGGGCTCACCGTGGCCCGAAGGCTAGCCAGTGCAGGGCTGACCCTGCACTCATTATGTTGACCAGGTGGAGGCTGAACTTGCCATCCTCCTGCCTCAGCCTCCTGAGTGCTGCTACAGGGGTGTGTGGCACCACGCCAGGCTCCCTAAATGAACTCGGTCACCGAACAATCTGTCCAACTGATGAGAGTTGTTTAAGGGGAACCATGCTGGCATAGCCAGGCCACCCTGGCAGTGTTTAACCATTTCCTCCAGGCTGTCACCTTGATCAGCGGCTGTCATCCTCCAGGGACGGTGCAGACCATGACACTTAACCCTGTTCCTTCTCCGAAGCTCGTTCCTCCCCAGTGTGAGTGACGTGAGTTCCACAGCGAAGCCACCACTGCCTGGTGCCAGGTGCAGAGCCTGGCAAAAGGGCGGGAATGGCCCAGGTAGCTTGGGCCCTTCAGCACCGTCACTTGTCACCACCCCCATGTCATCCTCCCTGGGGCCTGGCCTTGAACTGGTGATGATCCTCCTGCCTCGGCCAAAGTGCTGGGATTCCAGGGGTCATGCCACCATGCCCACTCTCCGTAAAATGTTTGATGACATTCTAGAAACTTTAGGAGTTATAAAGCTCAAAGAATCAATCTAAATCTGTAGCGCTCCTCTTTTAGTTTCTAAGGTGCACACGAAGTGGTTTGTTTTTCCTCTCGTCAAATGATCTTTTGCTTTTGAAATTTATCTTTTGAAAATTCAGAATTCGCTCTTCGCTGACCCAAAAGGCTTTACTGTTTCTTGTGAATCACGGTAGAAGCCGCCAGGAAGCAACAGCGCATTTGTCTTTCTTCTGGTTTCCACTAAAAATCTTTAGCCAAGAAGTGTTAGAGAGGAGCCCAGTGTGATGGCGCACACCTATAATCCTAGTACATGGGAGGCTGAAGCAGGATTGTTTCAAGTTCGACAGCAACTTGGGCTACAAA
>RJWM01048351.1:0-11524 GCA_004363535.1 Dasyprocta punctata
CATTGATGTTGAACATTTTTTCATATATTTATTTGCCATTTGTATTTCTTTCTCTGAGAAGTGTGTATTCATCTCAGATGCCCATTTTTGGATTGGGTCCTTGAATTTTAGGGGCCTGATTTCTTTTAATTCTTTATATGTTTTAGATAGAAGTCCTTTGTCTGATGGACAATTGGCTAAGATATTTTCCCAGTTTGTGCGTTTTCTTTTCACTCTGTTGGAGATTTCCCTTGACATGCAAAAACTTTTTAGTAAGATGAGATCCCAGTTGTTGATTCTGGGAAGTGTTTCCATGCAATTTGAATTTTGTTCATGAACTCTCTGCCTACACCTATGTCATCAAGATTTTTACCTACTCTGTCTTCTAGTAAGTTTAGTGTCTGTTTTAATATTCAGACCTTTGATCCATTTTGACTTTATTTTAGTGCATGGTGATAGACATGGATCTCGTTTTAGTTTACAGCATATAGAAAGCCAGTTTTTCCAGCACCATTTGTTAAAGAGGCTATCTTTCTTCCAGTGTACATGTTTGGCCCCTTTGTCAAAGATGAGGTGACTGAGTGTATTTGTAGTTGTGGCTGTATCTTCTAATCTATTCCATTGATCTTCAGGTCTGTTTTGATTCCAGTACCATGCTGATTTTATCACAGTAGCTTTATAGTGTAGTTTCAAGTCGGGGATTGTGATGCCTCCTGCCTTCCCTTTGTTGCCCAGAATTGCCTTTGCTATTCTAGGTCTTTTCTGGTTCCAGATGAATTTCAGAAATGCTTTCTCTATCTCTGTGAGATAGGAAAGTGGTATTTTGATTGGGATTGCATTAAATCTGTATAACAATTTTGGGAGAATGGCCATTTTCATGATGTTTGCTCTTCCTATCCATGAACAGGGAATATCCTTCCATTTTCTGAAATCTTCTTCAATTTCTTTTTTCAGAGTAATGTAATTTTCACTGTATAGATCTTTTACTTCCTTTGTTAGATTGATTCCTAAGTATTTCATTTTTTTTGGATGTTATAGTGAAGGGTGTGGTTTCCCTTATTACTCTCTCAGTGACTTCATTGTTTGTGTACAGGAATGCTATTGATTTTTGAGTGTTCACCTTGTATCCAGCAACAATACTGAATTTGGTCATTACTTCTATTAGTCTTCTAATGGATTTTTGGGGGTCTTCTATGTAGAGTATCATATCATCTGCAAATAATGATAATTTTACTTCTTCATTTCCTATCCTTATTCCCTTTATTTCTTTCTCTTGTCTAATTGCTCTGGCTAGTATTTCCAGAAGTATATTGAATAGGAGTGGTGATAATGGTCATCCTTGTCTTGTTCCTGATTTTAGGTTGAAAGTTTTTAATTTTTCTCCATTTAGTAAGTTGTGGCTGTTGGTTTATGATATATGGCTTTTATCAGGTTGAGGTAGAGACCATCTATTCTAATTTTCTGTAGGGTGTTTATCGTGAATGGGTGTTGGATTTTGTCAAAAGCTTTTTCTGCATCTATTGAGATGATCATGTGGTTCTTGTCCTTGGCCCTGTTGATACGGTGTATTACATTTATTGATTTGCATATGTTGAACCATCCCTGCATTCCTGGGATGAATCTCACTTGATCATGGTGTATAATCTTTCTGATAACTTTCTGTATTCTATTGGCCAGTATTTCATTGAGGATTTTTGAATCTATGTTCACTAGGGAGATTGACCTGTAATTTTCTTTTTTGGTTGGGTCTTTCTCTGGTTTTGGTACTGGGTAATACTTGTTTCCAGGAATGAGTTAGGGAGACTTACTTCCCTTTCAATTTCATTGAAGAGTTTGAGGAGTGTTGGCATTAACTCTTCCCTAAATTTCTTGTAGAATTCAGTGGTGAATCCATCAGGGCCTGAGCTTTTCATTGTTGGTAGGGTCCTAATTACATATTCAACTTCATTAGCTGAAATTGGGTTATTCAGCAGTTTTACATCTTCTTGATTCAGCTCTGGTATTTCATAGGTTGCTAGGAATCTTCCCATTTCTTCTGTGTTATTGAATCTTTGTGAGTAAAGGTTTTCGAAATATGTGTTGATGATCTTCTGAATTGCAGAGGATCTGTAGTGATTTCACCCTTTTTATTTATTATTGCATGAATCTGAGTTTTTTCTTCCTCTTTTTGATAAGGTTGGCTAGGGGTTTATCAATTTTATTTACTCTTTCAAAGAACCAACTCTTCGATTCATTAATTCTTTGTATTGTTCTCTTAGTTTCAACTGCATTAATTTCTGCTCTAATCTTAATAATTTCCTCCCTTCTTTGGGCTTTGGACTTGACTTGCTCTTCTTTTTCTAGAAGTTTGAGGTGCTTCATTAGGTTGTTTATGTGTGTTCTTTCCATTTTTCTGATGTGGGCGTTTAGTGCTGTAAATTTCCCTCTGAGGACTGCTTTCATTGTGTCCCACAGGTTCCAGTAATTTGTATTTGCCTTTTCATTCAATTGTAGATATTGTTTAATTTCTTCTTTAACTTCTTCTGTGACCCATTGGTTGTTTAGGAGAGTTTTATTTAATTTTTATGTGTTTATGAGGTTATTGTAGGTTTTTCTGTCATTCATTTCCAATTTTACTGTGCTGTGGTCAGATAATATGCATGGAATTATTTTAGTTCCTTTGCATTTACTTAAGCATGTTTTGTGGACCAGTATATGATCTATTTTAGAGAATGATCCATGTGCAGCTGAGAAGAATGTGTATTCTGATGTTGATGGGTGCAATACTCGGTACACATCTACTAGGTCCATTTGTCCACAAGTTTGATTCAGTTTTGTTATTTCTTTGCTGATTTTTTGTTTGGGGTGTGACAGTGGGGTGTTAAGGTCCCCTGTTATAACTGTATTTTTGTTTATTTGGCTTTTCATGTCTATTAAGAATTGTCTTACATAGTTGGGTGCTCCCATATTCGGTGCATATATATTTATAATTGTAATCTCTTCCTCTTGATGTTTTCCCCTACCAAGTATGTATCTCTTTTGATCATTTTTGGTTTGAAGTTCATGTTGTCTGCAAACATAATATCTACCCCTGCTCTTTTCTGGGATCCTGTTGCATGGAGTATTGTTTTCCAGTCTTTGATTTTTAATCTGTGAATTTCCTTTTGAGTGAAATGTGCTTCTTGTACACAGCATATTGTTGGATTTTGTTTCTTAACCCACTCTGCTAGTCTGTTTTTTTCAATTGGTGAGTTGAGACTGTTTACATTAATTGATATAACTGACATGTACTGGCTTGTCCCTGTCATGATATCTTTCTGTTGTTGGTTTTCTACATTTTCTGTTTAATTATTTGCTCTGCTTAGTGGTTTCCTTTTGTTGTTGTTCTTAAGATTGTAACTATCTTTGTCTCTTTCTAGAGTGTCTTTCAGTACTCTGTAGTGTTGGTTTGGTGGCCATAAATTTCTTCAATTTTTCTTTGTCATGAAAGTATCTTATTTCTCCACCAATTTTTAAGGATAGTTTTGCAGGGTACATCAATCTGGGTTGAAAGTTGTTTTCTTCAGGATTTGAAATACTTCACTCTAAGCTCTTGTTGACTTAAATGTTTATGGTGAGAAATCTGCTGTGATTCTGATAGGCTTTCCTTCATAGGTGATCTGTTTCTTTTCTCTGACAGCTTCTAGTGTTTTGTTCTTGTGCTGTATTTCTGATAGCCTAATTATTATATGTCTGGGTGAAGAATTATTTTGGTTATGGTTAATTGGAGTTCTGTATGCCTCACTTATCTCTATATCAGATTATTTTCCCATGTTTGGAAAGTTTTCTGCTATTATTTCTGGGAATAGTCTTTGCAGGTCATTAGTACTGACCCCTGCTTTTTCATTGATGCCTATTAATCTTATGTTATTTCTCTTAGACTCATCTTGCAGCTGTTGAATTGTTGTTTCTTGGTTCCATATTGTTTTTAAGACATCTTTTCTTTCGTGGCCATAAGCTCCCCTGCTGTCTTTAAGGTCTGAGAGTCTATCTTCAGCTTCATTCAAGCGGTTTTTCAAACTTTCCAATGGAATTTTTCATTTCCTGAATTTCCCTTTGAATCTGTTTCATGCATTCTATTTGTGCCTTATATTGTTCACGCAAAGTTTCCATCATTTTCTTAAGTTCTATTTTTTTATCTTGCTCTTCTTTAGACACACAGAACATTTCTTTCATAATGATTGTCATTTCAATATTTAGCTGAGAGATTATTTCTGATTTGAGTTTCTCTATAGCTTCATTGAGCTGTTTCTTTACTGCATTCGCTATTATTTCAGAAAGTTCAGTTGTTTGAGTCCCAGTGTCTTCCATTTTGGTGTCTCTTGGGTTTGTTCTTGGTGGACTGGGGCATTAAGACTGTCTCTTGGTCTTTCATTTTGTCATTTTCTTCTGGGACCTGTGTGGCTCTGTGTCCTGCGAGGCTGACTGGGTGTTCCCCTGGTGTGTTGCACTGAATTGCAGGACCAGGTAGAGCTGGATCCTCTGTGCAGCTAGTGATGGTGCACACCTGGAGTGTGCTGCTCAAGCCTCCACCTTACTGGATGGGGGCTGCGACCTCCAGGACCCAGGCATCTAGGCAGAGTGTACCCTGGAGAGTGGTACCACCAGAACCCTGAGTCTAGCTGCAAAGAGTTCAGAGCCTCTGGAGTGCCAGGCAAGCCTGGGTGAGTCCCAGGCCTACAGAATCGGGGTCTTGCTCCTGGCTGGGCAGGCCTGCAACCTCTAAGACCTGCTGTACCATCCATACCCCTGAACAATGGAGCTCACACCCTGCACTCTGATGGGCAGAGCCCAAGCTCTCCAAGGCCCTGTAGCTATGCTGGCCAGTCCCTGATGAGCAGCTCTGGGGTCCTGGACTGGACTGGGCTCAGTACCTCTGTGTCCTGTGAGGCTGGCTGGGCATTCCCCTGGTGGGTTGTGCTGAGTCGCAGGACCGGGTAGTGGGTACTATTTTGAAAGGTGTTGTTTCACTAATTTCTCTCTGTGAATCATTTTTTGTTCAGGGGGGCATTATTTAATTTTCATGTGTTTATAGTATTGTTTGTGTACAGGAGTGCTATTGATTTTTGAGTGCTGACTTTGTATTCAGTTACACTACTGAATTTAGTTATTAAATCTAGAAGTCTTTTGTTGGAAGTTTTGAGGTCTTCTATGTAGAGTACAATGTAATCTGCAAATAATGATAATTTAACTTCTTCTTTTCCTGTTCTTATACATTTTATTTATCTTCTCTGTTTGCTCTCACTAATGTTTTAATAACTATATTGAATAAAAGTCGTGATAGTGGACATCCTTGTCTTGTTCCTGATTTTATAGAGAAAGATTTCAACTTTTGTCTGTTTAGTATAATGTTAGCTGTTGATTTGCCATAGATAGCTTTTATCAGGTTAAGATAAAGACTATCTATTCCAATTTCCTGTAAGAATTTTATCATGAATGTGCGTTATACTTTGTCAAATGCTTTTTCTGAGTTTATTGAGATAATCATATGTATTTTGTCCTTGATCCTATCAATGTGATATATTACATGTATTGATTTGTGAATGTTGAACCATCCCTGCATCCTTAGCATGAATTCTAATTAGTCATGATATATAATCTTCTATTGAGAATCCAACTAAGAGTCCCAATAGTCAACATGGGGAACAAGGCTAAGAATCCCGATTGTCTGTCTCTAGAATGCCACGAGAAAAGCAAAAAACAGAGACAAGTATTCCTTCGATGGCTGAAAATCAATGTCTCTGGATCCGACTCTTCCACTCCCAAAGCAGCGACTATTCATTCCATGTATACGGTGATAGGTGGGGCTAGCAAGGGATTACAATTCATCTAAAACTCAACTTCAGAGGGCATAGACAATCTTATGTTTAGCAGTATCTTGACCCGGAGAATAATCCTGTTATGACTTAAGAAGTTAAGCTTAGAAGTATCTTGTCCTTGAATATAATCCTGAGATGATTTAAGAAGGCATAGATTATGCTTAGAAGAGTCGATGGGAAATCTCAGATGGGTGGTACCAATAATCCTAATCTTCCCTTTTATCCCATAGGGAAATATGCAAATTTAACCATTGCGAATTTGTGGTCCCCAACAATCTTCTTGATCATTTGTTGCATTCTGCTTGCCAGTACCTTATTAAGAATTTTTGCATCCATATCCATTAAGGAGATGGCCTGTAGTTCTCTTTCATGGTTGAATCCTTGTTGTTAATTGTTGTTCTATATGCCTCACTTACATGTATGTCAAATTCTTTTTCCATGCTTAGGAATTTTTCTCCCATTAGTTCTGTGAACAGGTTTTTATATCATTTGTGCTATTTCCTGGTTTTTAATTGACTCTGATCAATTTTATGATATTCTTTGCATTATCTAGCCACTGTTGGATTTATGTTCATGGTCTTTTGTTATTTTTAAGAAACTTTTCTTTTCATGATCACTAAGAATAATCCTGTCTTCTATAACTGATATTCAGTCACACTGGCTCATTCTGCTGCATATTCTTTCAATGGAATTTTTAATCTCCTGGATATATGTTTCAATCTGCTTCATAAGTTCTATTTCTTTCCTGTACTGAGCATTCATGGTTTCTATCATTTTCCTAAACCCCTCTGTTTTTTATATGTATCTGTTCTAGAGTCACTAAGTATGTCTTTCATTATGGTCACCATCTCTGTAATTATTTTAGATATTATTTCTGATTTGATTTTTTTCTATAGCTGCATTCATCTGCTTTGTTACTTCTGCTGTTAGCACTTTAGAGAGCCCGGGTGGGTGGCATTCAAATTGTTTTGCCTCATTGCTACCTGGGTTTGCCTTTGGCAAGCTGGAAGTCTGGAGTTGGATTGTGCTTCCATATCTTATTTTCTTTTTTGCTTGTTTGTCTTTTAGGTTAATTCCTGTGTTGATGCTTTAAAATTGCTTATGGCAGGTACTTTTATTGGTAGTATTGAGAAACCTTAGTAAATGACTACTACTCAGAGATGTGTTCCAGGTGTAGCTGGTTTATGAATTTTGAGTCTGTTGTAAGATCTTATCTGTTCAATATACTGGGAGTGAGAAGTTGCTTCCTATTTGGCCTAGGGCCTGGTTCTTTGGTACTGACATATGGTATTGTTTATGACCCTCAGACATTCTCATTCTTTGTATACCAGGAAGAACAACTTTATGTCACATTGGCTAAAAAATAGTAGAATCAGTAAGAACAATAGCATCAAATACAGCTATTGACATGACAAACTGTATAACTATTAATTTTTCACTTTTAAATATATGAAATAGATTTGTGGTTATATAACCACACGTAAAAAAAATCCAGAAAATTGTATACCAAAAATATGCCCTCAATATAGAGATTTTATCCTCAGGGGAAAAAACTTTAAAGTGGTGAGGGGAAAAATTAGGGAAAAAAGGGAGAGGAAGAGATTAGAAGCAAGGCTAGGGGACAAAGGAGGATCATGGAAACTGGGAAACTGGTGAAGAAGACAGAGGGAAAGAGAGAAGACAAAGTCAAGAACAGAACAACAATAAAAAGTTAGAAACAATGTTCACACTTATATAAAAACAAGAACAAACAATCAAGAAAAAGAAATAGAAGAAAAGAAGAAAAAAATGTCCATTTCAGGGCATGTCTGCTGTCACTGGTAAGCAGAGTGGGTAGATAGAGCCCAGATCAACATTGATTAATCCCAGGAAGGCAGCCATAGATTCATGGTGCTGTATTGGATAATCCCAGCAGACCTACATATTTTATTCCACTGAAGTTTAGGCTGTTTTCGGACTGTGAGGTTGGAACCCAATTTGTTCAGTCTGCAACACCTCAGTGTGTCTCTTGCCACCTTGAACTTGGCTACTTAACCTCCAACTGACTTGAACTTGGTTCTGCCTTATCCTGACACTGGGAACAACTACATGGAGGCTATCCTACAGCTCTGAGTTCCAAGTTCAGTTTGTCTTTCTCCAAGATAGTGACTGTCCAGTTGCCCTCTTCTGGCAGTGTCTGAACCTAAATAACTCACCAGCCATTGCAGTCCGCTACATCCACTACTCAGTATCATTGGTGTTTGTCTCCATGGAGGTTTCTGGGGTTGCCACTGTAAATCTGCAGGTTTGAGCAGCCCCTTCGTCATAGTAAGAGGGATCCTGGGCAGAAAGTGCCACTTTCCACCTCCATCTTCTGCATTGAGGTCTCTCTTCACTCTCCCCATGGGCTTCAATTCTCAATTCAGATTCATGCTGATCCCAAGGACTCCTCTCCTTCTTCTCTTCTTCATATTGCTATATCCCAGTGTCTGGACATCAAATCTGTGAGAGACTGTTTCTCTGCTCTTCACCACTCCACCATCTTCCCAACCCTCCAGTCATTTCTATCTTATATTTTCCTAGAACTCATCCATTTTTTTCTTAAATATCAATCTGATTGGTAGTAAGATTTTTTATAATTTTCCAGTGTTCAAGAAGTATTTTGATACACCCTTATTCATTGCTGATAGAAATTATTTGTGATCTTTTTCAACCTCTCTCTCTCTCTCCTTGTGCTTCTTTAAGGTCCTTCTCTCAGTGATTTTTTCTCACTCCTTTAAAAAATCTTTTTAGGGAACCTAAATTTTGAATGCTTTGATCTTCTGTTTTGAGAATTTTATAAAGTTCTGCTATTGTTTTTATATTTTTGGTCTAACTTGTTATTCTGCGCCATTTTGTTTTGTTTTGTTTTGTTTTGTTTTGTTTTGTGTGTGTGTGTTTGCTATTGTTTTGTTTTGTTTCTGAGACTGGATCTCACTAAGCTCAGGCTGGCCTTGAACTGACTATGCACCCCAGGTTGGCATTGAACTCATTGCAATCTTTCTTCCTCAGCCTCTTGAGTGCTGAAATTACAGGCATGTGCTGTTGTGCCTGGCCCTCTAACTTTTTGAAATGAATTCTTAAACTAATTTCAGCCATTTTCTTTTATTTTAAATGCAATTAAGGCCACAAATTTCCCTCTACACACTGGTTTATCTGAACATCAAATTTTTTATTTGTGGTATTTTCATAATCATTCAGTTCAGAATATATTCTTCTTTAATCTATGGGACCTTTAAAGTGCATGGTTCAATATTTAAATGTGATGGTTCTTTTTTCTAGTTTTTTGTTTGTCATTGATTTCAGGATCAATTCCACTGTTATCAGAGAAGATATTTTCTACAGTTTTAGTTCTTTATAGTTTTTTTTTGAGATTGGCTTATAGTCTTGAATATATTCAATATTTATAAATATTTTATTGATTCTTCAAAAGAAAGTAAATACTATAGAAAAGGGTTTAGTATTCTGTGAATGTCACTTAGATTTTTATTAATTACTTTTCTCCTATATCTTAACTGATTTTCAAGAAAAGTTTTATCTATTCTTCCATTTATTAAGAGAAGTATATTTAAAATTCACAGAATGACTGTAGATATGTGTATTTTTTTTTGTAATTCTGTTCTTTATTTTCTTCTGCTTTTCCCTCCTTCATTTCTTTCTAACTCTTTCTCTTTCTTTCTTTCTTTCTTTCTTTCTTTCTTCTTCCTTGTTTGTTTTCTTTCTTTCTTTATTGTACTGGAACTTGAACCCAGAGACTCAGACTTTGTACTGAGCTATGCCCAGTCTCTTTTTATTTTATATTTTGAGACATCTCCCTAAGTTGATAAATTGCCCAGACTGGTCTTGAGCTTAGATTCTCTTGGCTCAGAGTCTCAGAATGTTGACATTTAAAGGTGTGTGCCAGCCGGGCCTGGTGGCGCATGCCTTTAATCCCAGCACTCAGGAGGCTGAGGTAGGAGGAGCGTTGTGAGTTCGAGGCTGGCTTGGGCTACAACGCGAGTACAAGGCTGGCCTGAGCTACACAGTGCGACCCTGCCTCAATAAAGCAGGGCTGGGAGTTTGGCTCAGTGACTTAAGCACCTGTATGACAGGCATGAGGTTGTGAGTTCAATCCCCAGTGCCACAAAAATAAATAAATAAATAAATAAAAATTAAAAAATAAAGATGTGTGCCATCACACTCAGTTTATCTTTTGCTCTCCATATTTTGAGGCAGTATTACAATATATATGCAATTTAGAAATTGTTATGTCTTCCTGGTAAATTAAAGGTTTACCTTTCTGAAATAAGACTATTTCTAGTAGTGCATTTTCCTTGAAATTTACTTTTTCTAATAGTGATATATGTATACTAGCTCTCTTTAAGTTAGTGTTTACAAACTGTCATTAAAAATCTGTCTCTTCTACATTCTTAGGTAAATGGATGCACTTTGAGATTGTACTCTTAAGTGAAATAAATCAGACACATGTGTATAGATACCACATTGTTTCTGTGGTGTGAGAAACCAAAAGAGTAAATAAGGACTGTAATGGTTGCTATATTGTGCCAATCTGAGCAGTGCAGAAGTTTAACTAGGTGATCCAGCAGGGGGCCAGGATCCCCACTTTGTAAACATCCTGAACTTGTGCAAGAGAAGGGCACAAAGATGGTATGAGTGCTATACCCACCCTAGGAGGTGGTAGCATGTTTACAATATAAGGGAGAAAAAGAAGCTTGCTCTCTCCCTCTTTTGCTCTTGCTGCTTTTGCTGTCTTCTGCTGCCTTAAACTGTTGCGTCTGTGCCATGCCACTCCGCCTTGGAGACAGCTGATTCTGGACTGAAACCTCCACACAGAGCTAAATAAACCTTTCCTTCCTTAGCTTTAGGTGTCAGGTATTTTGTCTTAACAATGACAGAAAAGTAACTAAAAATTTGGTACCAGGAGTGGAGTCATTGCTGTGATTATACCTGACACATGGTTCAAGAACCTTTGGGAATGGCTTCTGGGAAGAGTTTGGAAATGTTTGGAGTTCACCTGAAAGAGTAGAACTGTAATGCCTTGGGCTGTTGTGTATGGGAGATTCTGGTCAGAGCTCAGAAGACTAGAAAACTGGTTAAGACCAGGCATGGGTAGTTTCTGCTAGAAAGAAGGACTGCATTGGCTACTGGACTCCAGATGATGTAAGTTATGGCTTGGAAGAAAGTTTCTCTGCATTTTGCTTGTGTCCAGAGACTTTGCCTGAGAGTGAGATTAATGGCAGTGGACAAATTAATCTGGCAGAAGAAATTTCAAGGCAGTTGAATGTTGAGGCAGTGGCATGGCTATTGCTGTGAATTTTTAGCCAGATTTATGTTGTGCATCAAGAGCACAGAGTCCAGCATGATGATTTAAAATATTGTGAGTTTGTCCAGAAAGGAAGCTCCAATAAAACTGTGGATTGCAAGGGTAGATCTTGATTGTGGAGAAGGAACAAGAGAATAGAAAAGATGACCTGAGCACATGACAAGAAGCGCAAGACTCCAGCTTTTGCAGCCTCAAAACTGCAAAAGTGAAGGACTTTGCTTTGAGGAGAAAATCACAGAGCACCATGTCCCAGAATGGTGACAGCATAAAAAGTTTATTCCTCAGAATTGAGTTCACAATGCCCAGTGATCCAGGCACTCAACTCCTACAGCCAAAAGGGAGGAAAGCCTGGCTACTTCTCCAGTTG
>RJWM01048352.1:0-11521 GCA_004363535.1 Dasyprocta punctata
GGGGCAGAGTGTGACATTTGTGACTGGTTTGTTGTCTAGCAGTAGGATTACCAATATGAGTGATGCACCCACACAGGGATGGAGTCAACATACAGTGTAAGGGCAAGAGGGTCACGGGTCTTCCTTTTGCTCTTGCAGGTTCGCCTTGCTGTTTGGCAGCCACCATGAATTGTGCCCCGCCATGCCATGCTGCCTTGGAGCCAACTGAGTATGGATTGAAACACCCAAGAACTGTAAGAAATAAACCTTTCCTTCCCTAATTTTGGGTATCACTATTTTTTTCTCAGCAATGAGTTAAAGGTAACTAAGACATATGGGAATGTTATGGTAAAGCCCATTAACTGTAAAATGAATATTCATTAATAAGTGCAATAATTTTTTAATAGAATGAAGTGCTTATGTGGACAGTTATCTCTTGCTCTATTGTCTCTTCACTGATCTTCAAAAGTAAATTTTATTATTATTGTAAATATCTTGAATATGTATGCAGTTTTAAAAATAGCAATTTCAAGTGGCATCTATTTGATGAATATTAAGATGGTTCATTTTTATATTGCTCAGACTCACATCTCTTGCTCATCTCATTCTTTTCATTCTTTTTCTTTTGCTTCATAATTGTCCAAGTGTAGAATTTACTCAGGTTCACATATATAACATCAAAAATTTCCCCTAAGCTTTCCAGGGCAATTCATTAACTACTAATTATCACATTATCATACTTCCAAATGTCCCAGTATGTTAAATGATTCAACAGATCTGCCTCAGCTTCTTGGAAACCTGCTTTCCCAGACCTCTGCTCACTTGCTCTGATCTGGAGTAATCTGTAGGCCTGGTCCATAAATGCCATCTTGCTGTTTTCCTCAGTTTCTGTCCTCTGTTAGATAGCGTATTTCCTGAGTCTTATTTCTTTCTGTTTCTTGGTTAAGTCCTTCATTTTGGTGAGACGCATTCTGAATCTTTGTGAAAAAGGGAGGTAAATATTTTGAGGCCTTTGACCTAGGCAAGGTCCTAGGCCTTACCTGGGTTCCTGAGGGGACAGAAAGAGTACTTAGGTTTATCTTAAATTACTTTGATTTATACTAACTCAGTAAAATGTATTGAAAAAACATGGGATTTTCATATGAAGTTTGAATTAGTGAGTTTTTGTTGTTCTAATTGTGGTCAAAGTGTCACAGTCAATGTAACCTAACTACAGTCTAAAAACCTCAAGGTCACAGCTGTTTCTGTTCATAACCTGGAGCTTGCTGCTTTTTATTACATTAGCTTGATGGTCAGGGTCATGCCAACATTCAGGAGTCTGCCTAATGTATTCTATTTATTACTGGAGCATTTCATCACTCTTATTTATGCAAATATTTCTTAATTCTCTGTGCTCAATTAATAGTTTGACTGTATAGTACACTCTAGATTGAGAATAAATTTTCCTTAGAGTTTTGGATATTTGGCCTGACTACTCTTTAGTATTGAATATTGCTTTTAAGTAACCCAAACCCTCCTTTATTCTGTTGTAGAAATGTTTTCCTCCCTCTTTGATACTCTTCCTAACCAATTGAGTTTGTTTACTCATGAGTTTAGGAATGAGAGATTTGATGAACTTTGTCTCTCTTTAAATATAACAACCTCCAGGAAGTTTCACACATGCCTATAATCCCAACACTTGGGAGGCTGAGGCAGGAGGATCACCTAGAGTTGAAGTTATAATTAGATAAATACACTTTTATTGGCCATGTTGATCAGCATTTTCTCTAATATATTTCTCTATAGTAAATATATATCTACATTGTCTCTCCCTGTATGAGTAGATTTCTGTGACTACCTGTGTGAATGTGTACAGATCGTTATATACATGTATATGTGTATATATTTGCCTATTGGTATATAGGAAGAAATTTATCATCAGGTACTGAATCCTATAATTATGGCCACTGAGAGTTCCTGTCCACTGTGGAGACTCAGGAGTGCTGCTGGTGTGGTTCAGAGGTGTGGAAGCTGGAGAGCCCGTGCTGTTGCTTCCATCCAGGTCAGAAAGCCTGGGAAGCAGCAGTGCTGTGGGTAGGAGAAAATTGAGGCAGCAGCTCCAATTGACTGGCAGGCAAAGGAAGACTGAATTATCTTTGCCTGCCAGTTTGAGATGCTGCCTCACTTCAACCTTCTTTTCAAGTTAATTCCACTTTCCATTTCCTTCTGGTCCTAATTAAGCTCTCAGTTGATTGGATGTTACCCACTACACTGGTCTATCAACTTTCCTTGCTCCACCAATTTGAAAGCTAATCTCTTCTACACACAGCTTCACAGACACATCCAGAAACAATGCTTAACCATCTCTGGGAATCTCATGACACAGCTGACCTATAAAATGAACCCATAAGAGTGGCTAAGTAGTGAATGAGTCAACAAATAAGTACAGAGACCCCACACTTAGCCCAAGAATGTGGTCAATATTTGTTAGCTCTCTTTTTATATATATTAGGTTGCCTTACAATCTCTACTAATCTTTGACTTTTTTTTTTAACCTCTTCCCCCCAGTAATTGGGGTTGAACCCAGGGCTTCGCACTGAGCTACATTTCAGGCACCTTTTTAACTTGAATTTTGTGACTGCTTCTTGGTAAGTCACTAAGTTGCCCAGGCTGGGCAAGTTGTGATTATCCTGATCAGCCTCCCGGAGTGCTGGGATGATAGGCATGGAGCACCTTGCCCAGCTGGTTCTGTGCTCTTCTAAGGATGTGCCCCCCTCCTAATTGGGTAACCATGATCTGGATTAGAGTTTTTGCACCACAGAGTAGACTTTAAACTTTGCTGAGTAGAGAGCTGAGGTCTGACTTTAGCAAAGTAAATGACCATGGGAATTTAGCAATGTAAATGACCATTCTAGGCCTCAGACTCATATGTAAATCAGGTGTAATTACTTCATAGAAGTAATCTGAGAAATATATGAACTGATCAATATGGAACACCTATACATGTAAATTATTTTGGAAATTCTGCATATCATAAGCAAAACATAAGACATCTGGGGTCAAGCAAAGTGAACACTGGCATCAGAAGTCATAGTCTAGCCTCATCACTGAGCATCTGTTGTGTTTCTAAGTCAAGGCATTTGATTTATGTCAGCCTCCTGGCATCTGTGTTCCTCTAGTTATTTCCCCCTCTGAAATATGGTGTATAACACAGCTCCTCTCTGGTATGCAGCTTTCCACCACTTGAACAAATACGTGAGACAATCAGCTTGTAAAGAGAAAAGGTTTATCATGGCTCAGCTCTGGAAGTTTTACTCTATGACTGGCTGCTCCACTGGCCTAGGCCACTGGCAGCACATCATGGGGGTGGTGGGGAACACATGGCAGAACAAAGCTGCTCACCTCATAGCTGGGAAGAGAAGAAAAAGGGGTGAGGTTCCACTGTCCCCTTCAGGGGCTTTTGTCCAGTGACCAGAGACCTTCCACTAGATCCCCACTTCTGAGGGCTCCACCACCTCTTAGTAACACCAAGCTGGGGGCCTTTGGGGAACAAAATAGTCAAACTGTAGCTCACCTGACAGGGTCATCATGGGCAACTGAGTTACTGCACCTGAAGTGCTGCTCCCTCAGACATCAGTCATTACTATTGGAAGAGAGAAGGTGGCAGAAAGCAGATGCTAAAGGGCCTGAATGTCTGCCATTCACTTGACCGCTTGTGTAGAAGGTGCTCATTCATATGCCCTGCCCAAGCTATCATGGGTCATTTCATGTCATAGTCCCTAAAAATAAGACCAGGTCTTGTATTAAATTTTGCTCCGAAAGTTACAAGAGACTTATTTTCCAAGGTTGTCTTATTTTTTCATATACAAAAATCTATATTTGTTGAAATACAGACTTTTCATCTTCTTCTAGAACACTGTCATAGTTCTCCAAACCCCAAATTCTGGCCTGATTGTCTTGAAACTCCATTTCTCTAGAACCGTTGGCTCCTATATCTCATGTGCAGCAATAGAGCCCTCTTTAAAGGAGCACATCTTGTCCACGTCACCTGCTCACAGTGCACTGGCAACACGCTGTCAGTGACTTTGTCACATGAATTCCTCACCCAAGTCATGACCCCTTGCAGGCTAGGCTTCACAGAGTTTCCATTAAATCAAGTGTTAATTGAAGACTTAGGAGACAGAAATGGCAACAAAAACAATGGCAATTAAGAATCATTATGGTTCACCCAAAAGCGATGAAAAAATGCAGGCACCAAAATGCAGAAAACTTTTATTTCACACAAGTGTATTAAGTATATCTATTGCAACAACAATGTATTGAATTCTTAAGATTCATATTAGCCACAACCACGTCCAGTTACTGCATACACACATTCTTCATGGCTTAAAACAGACTGATATGGCAGACCTTCGGTGAGTGAAGCATGAGGCAGAAAGCAGTCATAAGTCACCTGAGTCCTGGTTTGGAGGTGGCAGATTTCACTCTAGGTTCACTCTAGATGGAGACTGGTGAAAATGCAATACGATCCCCACGGCAGTTTTATAACATGGCCACGAAGTCTTTTCATGGCTGTGATGTGTATTACATGTTTTAATTAAAGGTATTTGACATGAGGAAAAAGGTACACAGATACAGATTATATTATGATGGCCAAGGCTGCATGCTACATGACAAAATCAAAATACAGCATATTTTTAAAGTAAATGTACCAGCACTGAACAAGATGCTTGTAATTTAATTCAGACTGCATATGCATAAAATGATTTGACCACAGGCTTATGCAAAATAAATTATGTCACAGAATACCAAAATGCCAAGCATTCTGACTGTAAACTGCCTTATTATCCCAGTGAGTATTTTGAGAGAGCTTTTATATAGTAAGAACAGGCATTACACTGAAAGTTTGTAAGAAATAGAATACACTTAAAAATCTATTTGCAATGCAATTCTGCATAAAGTATGCAGAGTAAATCTTACTGCTTAAACATTTTAAAAACCAAATATCCTTCTGAATAAAGGTTAAAACCTCTTCAAAGAAAAATGCTCATCATTTGTATATCATTGATATAAAAGTGAAAAGATTTTCTTGTGGGGAAACGAGATTTACCAATGTCAACCATTTAAAATTTGTTCAGAAACATTCATTCGGTTGTAAATGGCTGCTTATACCATAAATATACTTTCTACTATTTAAGCGGAGGACAAAAGAATGGCATGAAGAAAGTGTTTCTCAAAATAAGGCCCAAAGGCCCAAAAGATTTCTAATGTGGCCTCAGTAATAAACATTTTAAACAAATGCCCTATGTGATTATTCTACATTCTGAATGCCCAATGGCAAAGAGCAACACTTAAAAGCAAGATCATAAACATGTTTCTGACATGTCAGAGAATACTCTATCAGTTTAAGTTGTGTACACTGATTTTTGTTTTTAAACAAGTTCCAGGCATTAACAGAAACATATACACCTTGCAAACGAACATGTGAATCTGTATAAACATTTTCATATGATGTTTTCATTACTTTCAAATTGAGTTATTTGAAGGAAGATAATACATGACTCCAAGCTTTGGAAAAGTTATATTTCTAATGAAATGGGGCATCCAAATGAAGATAAAAAGGTAATTGATTAAATGCCTACAAAATTTAAGTCATCCTAAGTGTAAAACTAGATAGCTTACCTAAGATCTAACTTTACTAAATTTGTGCCATTGCAAATTATGTAGATGATGACGGTTATTTTTAAGTCCTTTGCATCAAAATGGTACTAAAACAGAGGTATGCTGTATCTGGCAGCTCTTTAAATAATAAATTGCTAACTACTCATTTCAATAAAACTAGTTTGAAGAGCTCTGCTTCTGAAATGAATTGCACTATGTACTTCCTGTGATGGAACCTGTTTTAGTACCATTTCTATGCAAAGGACTTGAAAAGTAGCCATCATCATCTAAACAAGTTACAATGTCTCACCGTTGATAAAGTTTAATCTTAAGTAAGCTATCTAGTTTTAAATATAGGATGACTTAAAATTTGTAGGCATTTAATCAATTATCTTTTTGTCTTTATTTGGATGCCCCATTTCATTAGAAATATAACTTTTCCAAAGCTTGGAGTCATGTATTATCTTTCCTTCAAATAACTCAATTTGAAAGTAATGAAAGCATCATATGAAAATCTTTATACAGATTCACATGTTCATTTGCAAGGTGTATATGTTTCTGTTAATGCCTGAAATCTGTTTAAAAACAAAAATCAGTGTAGACAACATAAACTTAGAGAGTATTCTGACATGTCAGAAATATGTTTATGATCTTGATTTTAAGTGTTACTCTTTACCATTGGGCATTTCAGAATGTAGATTAATCACATAGGGAATTTGTTTAAAATGCTTCTTACTGAACCCACATTAGAATTATTTTGGGCCTTTGGACTTTATTTTGAGAAACTCTTTCTTCACATTATTCTTTTGTCGTCCACTTAAACATTATCAAGTAGATTTATGGTATAATATTTTAAGATGGTGAAATGAATTCTGTATTTCAGGTGTTATCCTACTAAATAAAAACTTTGAACTAGGGAGATAGAGCTATAATATATGTGTTTTCTGCAGATTTGCTCAAAATTGTTATTATTTTTAGGACTTCTCTGAAGACTACAAAAACAGGGGCCCAAATATATAGGTAATGTAGTTTGAAGAGAAACAAACATAGCTAAGGCATTCTGCTTAAATGACAGATTATTTTCCAGTATAGTAAATAATATATCAAGAATCTATCTCCACCCAACAAATGGAATTTGTTTACAAATTTGGTAAACAAGCAATTGCCTCATCATCATTTAAGTCATATCATAAAAAATAACTATCAACCAAAATATTCAATATTCTCTAGCATACACTATAAGAATCAAGTAAGACATCTAAATATAACAGCAAAAAAGCAATTAAAGTTGACTTCTAGACAATTGTGAAATTGCTCATTGAATCCAAGCTGGTAAAAGTTTTTCCATGTGTTAAATAGCAACACAAGCAGAGTGCTTATTTGAACGATGACAATCAGAGTCATTCTTCGTACATGAAAAGGGGATTGGTGTACTCAAAACCTGAAAATTCGTATCCATCCATCTTCCTCACAACATCGTTGTCATCTGGAGTGAGCTGGACAGGTTCGTGAGTACACTCTGGGTCAAAGTTATCCAAACCGAATTGTTTGGAGATATCTGGTTTGAAGGGAGGGACCACCTGCTTTTGCTCCATCATGTTCCAGTCCACATTTTCAAAGAACGGATGCTGCTGAATATCGAAAAATCCTGTACAAGGATGACAGCCCAATCGTACCTCTGGGTCCTTCTTCAGAAAACCCTCCAGCACACTCACAGCTTGTACTGACAGATGACATGGCATATGGATTTCTCTTTCTAAAATAGCTTGTAAAACATTGTTTGTGTATTGATCAGGGTTATCGGGGCTCTCTGCCAGGTCAAATGGAGAGTATCCACCCATCATTTCGAACATTACCACTCCTAGAGTCCACCAGTCCACACTGAAACCATAATCTTCTCTTCTTACAATTTCTGGAGCAAGGTAACTGAGAGTGCCGCAGAAAGTGTTGGTCTTAGCCCCTGCCTGCAGTCCTTCCTTACATAAGCCAAAGTCGGTGATTTTAATGTGCCCCTCCGAATCCAATAATAAATTGTCCAGTTTCAAGTCTCTGTATATTATCCCTTGCTCATGAAGAAACTGGAGTGCTAAACAGATTTCTACCGAGTAAAACCTGGTGTGAGCTTCTGGAAGGATTCTGTGCCGCCGCATATGAAATGTCATGTCGCCTCCATTTACAAAATCTAGAATGAAGAACATTCGGCTTTGTGTCTGAAAGTAAGAATGTAGTCCAACAAGAAAAGGGTGATTCAGCATCTTCTCCAATACCTTCTTCTCTGTCCATAGCTGTTCAAGGTTGTCATGTTCTTTTTTCAACATTTTCATTGCATAGATATTATCTGTGTTTTTACACCGAACTAGTAGTACTTTTCCATAGCTCCCTCTCCCTATCACTTGAAGAAAATCAAAGTCTTGAAGACCTAAAGAGTGCAAAACTTTGCCACTTTCCCTGCTGTTTCTTGCCTCCTTCTCTTCATGCACTTCTTGCAAATCCTTATGACTTTTAGGATTTGATGGGATTGCTATCTGTGTAGAGTCTAAAGTCATGGAAAATTGTTTCATGGGCATGACGCATTGATCATGCAAAGAGTGATGCTTGCATTCGACTGTGACATGTGTGTGGCATTTCTTATGCACCAAGAGCTTACAATTGGTGCACTTGTAAACCTTGCATCCAAATCCCCCCAAAGGGTCTGAGCAGATGGCACAATTAGCACGCTTGCTGAAATGTTTTGATTGAAAAGAGTGACCATTAACATGATGAACCCTTCTCCAGAGGCGTGCAGCTCTGTGGATGGATTTATCTTCTGGAGAAGGTACCTTCCGATGTTGTGGTACACAAGGGACCTTAGTATGTTCTGGTACACCAGGCACTTTGGGAGGTTCTGATACACAAGCCACCTGAGGAGGTTCTGGTTCATAAGGCACCTGAGGAGGTTCTGGTTCACAAGGCACCTTCATAGGTTCTGGTATGCAAGACACTTTACGATGTTCTGATACACAAGGTATTTTGGAAGGTTCTGTTACATAAGACACTTTAGGAGGTTCTGGTATGGAAGACACCTTAGTAGGTTCTGGTTTACAAGGCACTCTAGGATGTTTGAGTACACAAGGTACCTTTGGAGATTCTAGTACACAAGGCACCTGAGGAGTTTTTGGTAAGCAAGGCACATTATAAGGTTCTGATATGCAAGGCACCTTCGTAGGTGCTGGTACAGAAGGCACTTTAAGATGTTCTGGTATGCAAGCCACCTGAGGAGGTTCTGGTTCACAAGGCACCTGAGGAGGTTCTGGTTCACAAGGCACCTGAGGAGGTTCTGGTTCACAAGGCACCTGATGAGGTTCTGGTTCACAAGGCACCTGAGGAGGTTCTGGTTCACAAGGCACCTGAGGAAGTTCTGGTTCACAAGGCACCTGAGGAGTTTCTGGTATGCAAAGCACTTTACAATGTTCTGGTACACAAGATATTTTGGAGGGTTCTGTTACATAAGGCACTTTAGGAGGCACTTTAGGAGGTTCTGGTATGGAAGGAACCTTAGGTGGTTCACAAGGCACTCTACGATGTTTTGGTTCACAGGGTACCTTAGGATGTTTGAGTACACAGGGTACCTTAGGAGATTCTAGTACACAAGGCACCCGAGGAGTTTTTGGTAAGCAAGGCACTTTATAATGTTCTGGTATGCAAAGCACCTTTGTAGGTGCTGGTGCACAAGGCACTTTAAGATGTTCTGTTACGCAAGCCACCTGACGAGGTTCTGGTTCACAAGGCACCTGAGGGTGTTTTAGTACACAAGATGATGTGTGAATTAATAGTTCAGAATCTTTATTAAGCTCAGAAAACATAAATCCATGTTCTGATTCCAACAGAGGTGATGTAGTATATGGGTCTTTTTTCTCATCTACACATTTTGTGGTGAGCAGATGTTCATTATCAACTAAGCAGGTGTCTAGAACTTCATTACCCTCAGTAGAGAAAGAAGTCTCAAAACATGTTGTCATCTTATTTCTTCTCATAACCTGGGCCTCTTGGGTGGAAGTGTGAGTCATGGAGGTACCTGGGATGCAGGGACCATAGGAAGGTTGGCCATCCAGGAAAACTGGTACAAAGGGCTTAATGAATGAGGGCGGCCTGACTGCCTCCACTGACCACACTGGCCGAAGTTCGGCATCACTCCCTGCCAAGTATTTTCCAGTAGAGGCTGGGTCCAGATGGTTGTATAGTAGGCTTTTCCATGTCTCTCGGGAGCTGGACACTGTGACTTTGGTCTCTACCTCTGGACACCTTTGCCTGTCTAACTTTACTGCTCCTGGCTCTGGGGAGACCCGCCCAAGGCTGCCAGGTGTCACTGGGCCTGGTGAAACTCGCCCAGGGATCTTTCGAGTTTCCGTTTGATTGGTATCTGAGCTTAGGGAGATTTCAGATGGGTACCTTGATTTTGGTTGGTCACTGGCAGTTGTTCTTGGGGACACCTTCTCTGGGCTCTCTGTGACAGTTGGATGTCTCCCACATTGTGGCCTGTGGCGTCTGGATGGTGTCAAGCATCTCAATCTTTCACATATACTTTCTCTGCCTGGGGTCCTGGGGTTGCAGCCTCGGGACGTGGAGAAGCAGCTCAGCATGTTTGCTGTTGACTGTCTCTGGGCAAATGAGCTGGGGGGATGGCTGGTGATGGATTGCGAAGCCTTCTACAAGGGTTCCGAGTTCTGTTTGGGCATGTTGCCAGGAAGTGAGGTCATATCTTGGGGTTCAATAAAGGATAAGAAAGTCTTATGGCTCAACTTTTTCTTCATACTAAGTAAATCAGTGACCAGTTGTTTTACTATTTTTATCTAAGTATCTATGAATCTTCTTATCTATCTGTCATCTGTCTAGTAGTTTTTTCCTCTTGCGTTACTGGTGTTTGTACCTTGCTTCTGCACAATGAACTACAGGTATAGCCTCAGACTTTTAGATACACACTAACGGTCTCCCTAAGTCACAAAATTGGTCAGGTGGGACTCCATCTTGTGACCTTCTTGCCTCAGTTGCCCAGAGTGCTGGGATTGCAGTCATACACCATCTGCCTCATTCAGCATGCTATATAGAAACAGCAAAACTGGGAAAACCACTGACACTAGAACTCACTGGTGACATCGTCACTTTTAAAGCAATGTGTGTACATTGACACTTCTCACAGTGCTGGGAGGTGTTTTCCATGTAAAAAAGGCATTTTCTCTGAAATGTAGTGCTAGGGATTTGAAGCTAGAGAGTCATGAAATTTTAGGATGCTTTTCTTTCTTATCATTTCTGTTTACTTAGGTAGTACTGTGACTTTCTAGAAATTTGCACAATAAGTTTCCTTAAGAGATACAAATGTTTGTTTCAAAGTATAACATCTGGGGGTGGTGGTTGTGGCTCCATAGCAGTTTGTAGCTTTGAGGTGCACACACATGATTAATTAGTCAGTGCTAGCTAATGAGTTTAATACTGTAGTGTAGTATTCAGTAGTCACATACTATGTTTCCTCCTAAAATAACCAGTAACTAGAATGACCTAAGTGGGACTACCCTCAGCTCATCATTGCCATGGTGATGACTGGGGTCATGCAGAAGATAACAGCTCAGTATTCTCTTGCTCCATGGTATTCTGTAATAGCATGTAAAACAAGAACAGGCTGTTGGCATAGTCAATTATTTTCTGATTAGGTTTTATATTCTGGAAAACATAGAGTGGAGCAGGATAGCACATGGTGGCGGTATGGCAGGCAGTCTTTGTGATCATCCCAATGGTGATAGTGAACATGTACAGATAGCATTCCCAACTTTCCTTTGGCCACTTGGAATCACTTCCTGGCCTCGTATCCCAACCCTGTGTACTATCTGTCCTGAGTGGGTAGTATGCATTTTCTAGATGTGAGGAAGCT
>RJWM01048353.1:0-11521 GCA_004363535.1 Dasyprocta punctata
AAAGAAAGAAAGAAAGAAAGAAAGAAAAAGAAAAGTACCAAGCTTCATATGGTGGTGCATGCCTGCAACCCCTGCCACTCGGGTGGCTGAGGCAGGCATATCGCAAGTCTGGGACCAGCCAAATCAACTTAATGAGATCCTGTCCCAAAATGAAATTTTAAAAAGAGATGTGGATGTAGCTCAGCCATACAGTGCTTGCCTAGTGCACACAAAGCGCTGGGGTCAATCAATCCCTACTACTACAATTTAAAAAAAAAAAAAAGTACCAAGGTAAGTTGAACTCAGTGACTGCTGCAGAGCTTATTAAAGTATAGGTTGCTGCTGCTGTGTCACTGCCTGGGAAATTTGGGGGATAGAGCCCAATAATTTGCGTCTCTGATAAGTGTCTAGATGATGTCCGATGGTGGTGGTATGGTACATCACTTGGAGAACGACTGCTTTACCTTTTAACATTGTGCTGATTTTCCGGACCTCAGAGAAGTCTTCGTTGAACCAGCAGAGGGAGACAAGTATACCAGGGAGACCCTGAATGTAAATTGCCTTATAATAAAAGCTCCTTGGAGTTAACAATGTTGCCATGGAGGCTTCTAAACTATTTTGGAAACCAGAATGAAAATTGGCATCACGTTAAATTTCAGATATGTATTTATAAGTTTATTTTGGTAGGAATAAAATCTAGATTCCTGAGAGTCGTAGTGTCAAAGTTAAGAACATGCAACGTGGAGTTAGTAGTCACTCAAAAGTTATGTGACTTTAAGAAAGCTACTTATCCTGTCCGGTCCTGTATCCTCATCTTTAAAATAGGATCTAAATAGAATTCTGTTTAAAATAGAATTTTTTTTCAAATCCATTTTATTCAAGGATAAAAAGGAAAAAAAAAAGAAGAAAAAGAACTACAACAAAATGTAAAATAGAATTGTTGGAGGGTTAAAATTCTTAGAACTTTAGTTATTAAAATAGTATTAGCTCTTAAAACGAAGCAGTTACTTAGTATTTTTAGTTCCTTTGCCACACTCAAATTTAGAAATACACCAAATATGTTAGTATATTTGGTTTTTAATAACCAATGTTCCTGTAATTCAGGTGAAGAATGGCAAACATCTAGCATATAATTGTTGGTAAATCCTAACTTCTCCACCCCGAATACCTAGGTAGAGAATCTATTAACCTTCCCCTCCCAGAGGGCTCAAATATATACCTGATTTCCTAGCCTTGGACGCCCAAAGGTGGGGCCGCACCAGCGCCAGCACAGCCCAATCGCGGTGCTATAGTTAGCGCCTGCCGGGCACGCCTAGGTGAAGGGCACAGAGGGACCTTGGTCCCTCTGATTGGCTGCTTTCACCGAGGTCGAGAAGTCGGCCAGAGCCAGGTACTTCCTGGGAAAAGACACACCAGTCTGTCGCTCACCCCACCCCGCGCGCTATCATTGGCCAACCCTTGAGGCATCAACGAAAAGGGCGTGCCCCTATGGGAGGACCCACTGCCGGGTGGGGTGAGGTCATCTTAGGCCCTACCTTGGCCGGTGGAGCGGTGGGCGGGGTCTGTAGGGAAGGTGTGCCGGGGGCCGGTGGGGGCGGGGCCTGTGACGTCACGGGCGGCGGTGGCTAAGCTTGGCGGCGCGCGCCGGGGCTCCCTGGAAGCCACGAGCCGCTGCGAGCCTCTTCTCCCTTAGCGGTCCCCGCGCTGCCAAGCATGTCTTTGAGGCTCATCCTCTCTCGTGTCCTCCGGACGCAAGTGCCTTCCGTGCTGAAGAAATCCGTCCACTCCGTGGCCGTGATAGGAGCCCCCTTCTCTCGGGGACAGGTGACAGCTGGGCCCCGGCACCGTGGGGCTGGATTGGGCTGTGGGGCGCGGGCGGGCGGGAGGCGAGGAGAGGATGGGGAGGAACGAAGGGAGCAAGGGGGCTTCCTCCGAGGGAAGACGGGGGCGTTCCGCATGGGGTGAGAGCGGTGGGCAGCGAGAGGGCTGGTGCTGCGGCCTCCACAAAGAGCGAGAGGTCGCTGCTACCGTTTGGGGTGATGAAGGAGGAGCAGGACCCAGCCACCCCTGGGGGAAAATCCACGAAGAGGAGGTTAAAGGGAGCGAGCAGGCATCAAGGCTTCAGGAGTTCGTCCTCCAAAAAGAGCCTGAACAGGGAATGCAGTTGTTCTTGGCCGCTGCAAAGGCGGCGGGAGGGACTTTGTTCTCTCTTCAGTGAGAGAAACCTGCAGGCGTGGGGTGCTCTGGCCCCAACCAGCCACACATGCCCTGCCACCAGCTCCTAAACTAGCTCAGCCCCGCCGCTGCTTGGATCCCGCTGGCCCAATTCACAGTGAGGGGCTCGGAAGTTTGATTTGGATCCAGTGATAGAGTTTTCTTTTCCCCTCTTTCATGCAAGAATTTGAAGAAAAGTTGTGGAACTAATAGGTGGCAGGGCTGATGCTGTGGCAGGTTGGCAGAGGACTCTGTTAGCAACCAAGTGTAGTATTGTAAATTTCTGTATTTTAACTAAACTATTACACCCCACCCCATCATCTTCCCTCACGTGGGTGTGATTTACAGAAAAAAAAAGGAGTGGAGTATGGTCCCGCTGCCATTAGAGAAGCTGGCTTGATGAAAAGGCTCTCCAGTTTGGGTAAGTAGCTGGATGTTAGATGTCTATGCAGGGCCTGTAAGAGTGGTGTGGAATCTTATATTCTGGGCCTACAGTGTCAGCTGTGTAGCTTGGGAACAGTCTATCCCATCTCCCAGTCTCTAGGATTCCATCTGTAGAGGTTGAGTCTGCAGAGAAAGTCCTGCTGCAATAAAGAGAGTGTGTGGAAGTCAAGGAGGCCATGCAAGGAATAAACTGCTCGTGGATGGAAAGTAGGGCTACGAGTGCTATCCCAGCTTTCACTGCATAGTCAGCATTTCCCCCTAAAATTCTAGCTTTCCTAACTCAGCCTACTGATGCTTATGAGTCATCAGTCCTGCCAGTCCCCCCTGCCCCCCTTTTTTTTTTGCTGGTACCAGGGATTGACCTCACAACCTTGTGGCTGCCAAGCAAGCACTTAAGCCACTGAGCCAAACTCTTGGCCCTACTATTTTCAGGCAGGGTCGCACTATGTAGTTCAGGCCGGCCTCGCTCATGTTGTAGCCGAAGCCGGCCTCAAACTCACAACGCTTCGCCTACCTCTGCCTCGTGAGTGCTGGGATTAAAGGTGCCCAGCTAGTTTCCCCCTCTTTAAATCATTTATTTTCTCTCCAGGGTAAACGACTGTGTGTTACTATAAGCAGGGTTTGGTTTCTGTGTTTTTCAAACCTACCTGATTATGAATGTCACCTGGGTTGTTAAGCATATGGTCCCTAGACTTCTCCAAGGAAGAGTTGGGTTCTGAGGTGAGACCTAGATATATGTGCAGTTTTATAAGCACTCCAGAAACTGCAGTTCTATAATTAAGATACTACCTTAAGTCTTTAGGACCAGAAGAAATACTACTGAAAGGTAATGCCAGTTCTGTTTGTAGTAATGAAAATCTCTTCTTTTAGTACCGGGGCACAAAATGTCAATCCCTTATATAGTAGGAAGGTTCTTTCCTATATCTAACCACGTTTCTAACTACTGTTCAATGTCATTTCCTCCATTCTTGTTAGAACCATTTTAGATATCTTTTTCTGGTACTGTAAATGCAAAATGTGTTGCAGCAGGGAGATCTGGAGATAGGAATACTGAATTAGAGTGAACTCCTCGTATTCTGACATTTCTGCTGATTGTGAGGCCATTCCAAGGGTCAATTATCGCCTTCCAGAAAAACCAAGAGTAATGAATTCACTGAAATCACCTGACATTGAGGGGCCTTCTTATGCCTTCACCCATATGTGGGTATGGTGACTTGGATTGAATACTCAAACTTCTCCTTGTTCACTAATTGCAGTCCCTTCTTCAGTAGGGTCTCTTTCCTAGTCATTTTAGTAACTCCAAGTTCACCACTAAGGGTGAAAGATGAACCGCTAAGATTTGGTCTTCATTATTTGGTGCTGGGAATGGAACTGGCAAGATGAGTGCTCTACCACTAAGCTATACCCTCAGCTCTGCTTCTTTTAGTGTGTCAGGAGGTACCTGATGGGGGATTTTTAATTCCTGCTTATTGACAAAGATCCCATCCCTTAAAATACCTTGTACATAGTCTACTTTTTTTTTTTTTTTTTTTTGCGGCACTGCGGATTGAACTCACAGACTCACGCCTGCCAGACAGGTGCTCACGCCACTGAGCCAAATTCCCAGCCCTAGGTTTTCAAGGCAGGGTCTCACTATGTAGCTCAGGCCAGGCTTGCACTCGCATTGTAGCCCAAGTGGGCCTTGAACTCACAACGCTCCTCCTACCTCAGCCTCCCGAGTGCTGGGATTAAAGGCGTGCGCCACCACAGCCGGCTCCCTACTTTTTTAATGAAATCATTTTACACTGAAGACAACAATCTCTGGTAATCACTATTTTTAAATACTGGATAAATCTCCACAACTTATCTGATGAACTGAACCTATTCTGCCTTCAGAGATACCTGCTGGGTGTGGTGATCCATGCCTGTAATCCCAGCACTCGGGAGGCTGAGGCAGGAGGATCACTGCTGGTTTGAGGCCAGCCTGAATTACATAGCGAGACCCTGTCTCAAAAACAAGCAAACAAAAAAGATTCCTGACAAAGAGCTGGCTAAGCTTCTTTAAGAGGCGATCTTTATAGTAAACGTGCAGCCCAGCCTGCTGGGGGTGGGCCATGCTTGTAACAGCTTTTGTTGCTCTTGATTTATAGAACTCCTGGCCTGTTACAGCTCTTGGTAACTTTCCAGTTAAACCCAGGGGGAAACCCTTCTCTTGAAATATGATTCCCTCTACTTTTTTTTTCTTTCAACTCCCAACCTAAAGTGTGGTAAAGCTTCAGTTTATTTTGTCTTGCATTTTTTTTTCAAATATTTTTAGTTACTATATCCTTATCCTGTAGCCTATCACCAGCTGCCTGAAATAGAACCTTATTGCATATTAATAAGATTGTGGTGCTCAGAGGATTTCCAGCATGCATTTCTAGCTGATCTCCTGGAATATGTTGGAGAAAAGTACCAAGAGAAGTTTGAATTGTTATATTCCAAAAGAGTGCCAAAATACCTAAGTGCTTTGAGTGCTTTCAAATTAGCATGGGTTAAATTTCATGGGTGAGAAGGCTTTGGACATGAAACTTTCAGGAATCCCTTTGTTCCTTGCCTTTTGCTCTGAGGTCACAGGCTGCCCGGGTTACCCTGGCATCAGTTAAACTTCCTGTTTTCTTGGATGAGTGTATTTGGCTTAGTGTCTGGACTTGTTTTTCCATTTCCCTGGGCTTAGTAAGGACACTTCAGTGGGTTCCACAGGTAACTTAGTACATAAAAGGGGGCCTGATGAATACGAAAAGCCATTGCTCCAGCATGGCTCAGAAGCAACCCATCTGCTCCTGATTCTAGTTAGCGCTGACAGTCATGGCTGTTGGTCCTTTGTTGTATCCTCCTCCAGGATAAGTGTTCTGTGGGTAAAGATGGACGTACGTGAGCCAGGATTAACACTTTGAGGCCTCTGCTGTACTTATGGTTGGTTGTTTGCTGTCATTTTTCCTTCTTTTGCTCGGGATGCACCCATGCTAGACAAGCACTCTTAGCAGTGAACTATACCCCAGCTCCTTTTTATTTTTATTTGATTTTTTGAGACAGGATCTCACTGTGTAGCCTAGGCTGGCCTTGAATTCACTTTGAAGCCCAGGCTGGCCTCAGCCTCCCAAGTGCTGGGATCACAGGTATGTGCCACCACACCTGGCTTTCCTCATTTCCTTTTTAAAATTTTGAGATAGAGTCTGGCTAAAGCGCCCAGACTGGCCTCAAACTTAATGATCTTCCTGCCTCAGCCTCTGGGATAAAATGCATGCACCATAACCCTGGTGTAATTTTGGTAATTTGACTCAGTCATAGTACTGAAGCACCCACAGTCACCAAGAGAGCTGCCTAAATGAACTTGTCTCTGTGGTCAGGCCATGGATCCAGTTTAGGAAATTATTTGAGAGTTATTGTAGTTCATCTCAACTGGGCTACTGAGCACTTAGGGAAGGCTGAGGCAGGAGGATTGCAAGTTCAAGTCCTGCCTGGACAACTTAGCAAGACTGTGTCTCAAAATAAAAAAAGAGCAGGGGATGTATCTCACTGTGAAGGCCCTGGGTTTGATTCACCGTACTGCTAAGAAAAAAAAAATCAACTGAGCTAAAGACATTTATTCCTCCTGATCCACTTGGCAGGTGTAGACAGCCTAGGAACCCCTGGTTGAAACCAGGTGAGACCCAAGAATCTGGTTTGCCTTCAAAGGAATTTTTGATAGATTGCCTGAGATAGTTGTTTAAACATAAGGATCTTAAGCTGAGAGCTGTTATTTGGAACCGATTGATATGTGAGTTCAGGCATCTGTATTTGCCTTCAGTGACTGGTAGCAAACATTAGTTCTTCTAAGTGGAGCGGTGTGATGGTGATGCTTTAGCCTGGCTCCCCTCCTGCTGCCCCATGGAACCTTCCTTGAGCACGCTCTGATTTATCACCTTTATTTTGCTGACAGCTTTTTTTTTTGTTTTTTTTTTTTTTGAGGCACCAGGGATTGAACTCACAACCTTGCACCTGTCAGACAGGCGCTTAAGTCACTGAGCCAAACTCCTGGCCCTGGTTTTTTGAGGCAGGGTCGCACTGTGTAGCTCAGGCCGGCCTTGCGCTCGTGTTGTAGCCCAAGCCGGCTTCGAGCTCACAACACTCCCCCTACCTCAGCCTCCCGAGTGCTGGGATTAAAGGTGTGCGCCACCGCGCTGGGCAACAGCTGACTGCTTTATTCCTGGAATCATCTCTTAGGCCCAGCACTCCACTCTCTCCCGGATGCTGCTCTCCACTGAATTGTCCTTCCCACATCTCTTGCAAGGGGTTCCTCTTCCAGCCCTCGAACATTCCTGCATCCAGGTGTTTTCTCCTTACAGATGCCCCAAGGACTGCTCTCCACCTCCTGTACTCTTACAGCTCTGCCCAACTCTGCCCTTTGAGAAAGCCTTGCTGCTTTGCACCTCTGTTCTAAAAAGCCTCTTCTCACTCTCTCAGATGTCTCAAACCCATCATATTCAAACCACTCTTCTCCCTCATACCTGCTTTTTCTGCTGTCTGTCCATTGTCTGTTTCACATTATCACCCACTGCCTACTAACTCAAGACAATTCCAAGACCATCACAATTTTCTTGTTTTGTTCCTCACATCTGTTGACCACTAAGTCTTGTTGACTGTACTTCCTAAATGACTAGAATTCTTCTCTATAATGATACTGCTTAATGTCTGTTCCTCTTCTCACACATGGTATAACAGTCAACTGATATCTCTTGAGCTATTTTTGCCTTCCTCAACTTACTTTGTTCATTACCACCAGAGTGACCTTTTTGAGATTCTAATCTGTGTTTCTCCTTGGTTTAAAGTCTTCCCATGGCCAGCTGTCCTTCTTTTTCTTTTTTTGTGGTGGTGCTCCACCATTGAGCTAAAGCCATAGCCCTATGACTTTAAGTTTATCCATGCTTCTCAAACTTGTCATTCATATAATTTTCTGCCATATAGGTGTTCTGCTTGTATATACTTATTTTGGTGTTTTTTCTTTATGCTGACTTTTACATATTTATGGGTGTTTGTTTGAGACAGGATCTTACTTTGTAGTGCAGACTAGCCTTGAACTCACTATGTAGGCCAGGTTGACCTCAAACTCATGACAATCCTCCTGCCTCAGCCTCCTGAGTGCTGGGATTATTGGCACAATGCTTTCCACTTTTTTTTTTTTTTTTTTTTTGGTACTGGGAATCAAACTCATGACCTTGCACTTGCTAGGCAGGTGCTGTGGCGCTAAGCTATATCTCCAGCCCTATGCTTTTTAAAAACCCTGTTATTTTTTATTGTGAGGCAAGATCTTGTAGATGGACTTGAACTTTTGATTTTTCCTGCCTCTGCCTTCTGGGTGCTGGGATTGTGGGTGTGTGCCACCACACCTAACTCTTTATGCTTTTTTTCTTAGTACTTGACACATCTTCCTGTAAATTAATGTACCTGTTAGATTAGTTCCTTTGACCTGTAATCTTAGTTCCTTTGCATCTCAGCAACTCCTGCTCTCTTGGTACTTTGATTTTTGAACCATTGTAATCCTTATGGTGATTTCTGAAAACAGCCTATCTGGAAGAAGAGTATTTCCAGGGGCAGGGCAGTAAGTACAAAGATCCTAAGGCAGAAAGGCACCTGTTCAGGGAACCACAGACCATTCCTGAGGCAGCACTGCTGTGTTGAAGGGGTGGATACTCTATCCTCTTATCTCTGATTATTTTTTTTTCAAGAGAAGCCAGAAATCTGTACTTTCATGGGACATCTGAGTTGTTGCAAAATACTATATAGTAACATCAGTGAAAATGGTGGTATAGGACCTCCAAAAATTCTTCTATACAACAGGAAATGAGATTTGCAACAGTTGCCAGAATCAACCTTTTCAAAGACTCTAGAACTTAAGGCTTGCAGCAATCTAGGAAGAATTTCACAAGAAACATATCTGAGTCTCAGCAAGAATTAAGCTGTGTGGCATTTTATCTCACCCTATCCCCATAATGCCCTTCCTAGCTCACTTGGTAGCCTGGAAGACCAACAGCTTAGGACTGGAGTGGACACTAGGAGCTGGGCAGACCCCAGAGTGGCCTGGCAGAGCCGAGGCTCCTTCAGAGGCCATTCCGAGAGAATTTGATTATTCTGGAAGTTGCCTAGAAGTCCCCACTTGCAAGGTTCTCTTTATTTGACCAACAAAGTCAATAGGGAAAGAACAGTCTTTAGAAAATGGTACTGGGACAACTGAAAGTCCAAATACAAAAAAGTAAATTAGGGTCAGGTATGGCGGTGCACACCTGTAGTTCCAGCTCTTGGGAGGCCTAGGCAGGAAGATCACTGCAAGCTTGAGGCCGCCCTGGGCTAAACAGTGAGTTCAAGGCCAGCCTAAACTACATAGTGAGACCCTGTCTCAAAACACAAAAAACAGACAAACAAAAAAATGTAAATTAGGACCCCTACCTTTATAGCATATATAAAAATTAACTCAGAACAGGGCTGGTCCCTCATGTTTGTAATCCCAGCTCCTTGGGAGGCTGAGGCAGGAGGATTACAAGTTCAAGGCCAGACTGAACAACTTAGAGCCTGTCACAAAGTAAGAAAAAAACTCAAAGGACCAAGAATGCAGTTTAAAGCTGGACGTGGTGGTGCACACCTTTAATCCCAGCACTCGGGAGGCTGAGGTAGGAGGAGCGTTGTGAGTTCAAGGCCAGCTTGGGCTACAACACAAGCACAAGGCTGGCCAGAGCTACATAGTGCGAACCTGTCTCAAAAAAACTAGGGCTGGGGGTTTGGCTCAGTGGCTTAAGCACCTGCCTGGCAGGCGCAAGGTTGAGAGTTCGATCCCCAGTACTGCAAAAAAAAACAAAACAAAACAAAAAAAAACTTGGGCTGGGAGTTTGGCTCAGTGGCTTAAGTGCCTGTCTGGCAGGGGCGAGGTTGTGAGTTCAATCCCCCATGCCACAAAAAAACAAACAAACAAAACCCCAGCTTAATAGTTAAGACTCTGGATTCAATCCTCAGTACCATTTAAAAAACAAAATAAAATAATATAAAAAATCTAAAACTTAGAATGGACCAAAGTCCTAAATGTATTGCTAAACCTATAAAACTTTTAGAAGAAAACATAGGAGTGAATTTTTCAGACCTTGGTGGGTAATACTTTCTTAACTACCCCACCCAGTCACCAAAATCACAATTGACCAAAAAAAAAGACAGACAAATTAGACTTCACTAAAATTAAAAACATTTGTGTTTCAAAGGACAATATCAAGAAAGTAAAAACACAGCTGACAGAATGGAAGAAAATATTTGCAAATGCTAGATCTGATGAAGTTGCAGTGTCTAGCACATACAAATAACTATAACAATTGAACAATAAAAACAAATCAATAAAAATTGGCAATAGATTGAATTGGTATTTCTCCAACGAAGTACATTAGTGCACACTAATAAATATATTAGTCATTTGGGAAATGCAAATAAAAACTACAATGAAATACCACTTCATACCCACAAGCTTGCTGTAATAAAAAAGACAATAATGTTGAGGATGTAGAGATTGGAACTGTTCACCACTGTTGGGAATGTAAAATAGTGCAGCCACTTTAGAAAACAGTTTGCCAGTTCTTCAAAAAGGAAAACATACAGTTACCATGTGATTGGACAGTTCCATTCCCAACAGAATTGAGAACATGTGTCCATAGAAAAAACTTATATACAGATGGTCATAGCAATATTATTTATACTAGTCAAGAGGCATAGCTCATATGCCCCTCAACTGATGAATGGATAAGAAAAATAATATATTCAGTGGAGTATTCAGCCATAAAAGGAATAAAATACTTGGACAACAGTATGGATGAAGCTTGAAAACATTATACTAAGAGAAGGTAGACACAAAAGCCCACATATCTGACTCCATGTATTTGAAATGTCTAGAAAACAAATTAGTGGTTCCCAGGGGTTGAGGGGCATGGGGAGTGACTGTTAATGGGTACAGGTTTCTTTTAGAATTAATGTTGATGAGTGTACACTTGTGAATGCATTAAAAACCACTGAATTGTAAATTCTAAAAGGGTGGACTTTATGATATGTAAACATATCTCAATAATAACCAAAATATATATAGACAATTGTGTTCGGTAAGAAATATGAGACTTCTCAATTACCAGTACTGATCTATTTTTTTTTGTTTGTTTGTTTTTTTGCGGCACCGGGGATCGAACTCATAGCCTCATGCCTGCCAGGGCAGGCGCTTAAGCCACTGAGCCAAACTCCCGGCCCTCTGATCTATTTTGTAACTTGGATATTTTAGTATGTTTGGTTTACAACAATTTGTTTTACTTTATACGTGTTTTCTTACATTGCAAAACAGAACATACAAAAAAACTCTGTGGACTTTACAAATCATGTCTGTTGACAGATCTGGATCTTAGGCTAATTTTTAGCCTCTAGTTTGAGGCACCGAAAAAAAGGTGAAATTAGCTTTTCTTATATTCAAACAACATTCTTAAATCCTTGGGACAAAAATTGTTTGACAGGTTGGCTCAATAGCAAATATCAGTCTTTTTTTTTTTTTTGGCGGCACCAGGGATTGAACTCACAACCTCGCACCTGCCAGTGCAGGCACTTAAGGCACTGAGCCAAACTCCCAGCCCTGATTTTTTGAGGCAGGGTCACACTATGTAGCTCAGGGCGGCCTTGCGCTTGCGTTGTAGCCCAAACCGGCCTCGAACTCACAACGCTCCGCCTACCTCAGCCTCCCGAGTGCTGGGATTAAAGGCGTGCGCCACCACGCCGGGCTGCAAATATCAGTCTTTTAGCCGGGTGTGGTGGCGCACGTCTTTAATCCCAGCACTCGGGAGGCTGAGGCAGGAGGAGCGTTGTGAGTTCGAGGCCC
>RJWM01048354.1:0-11523 GCA_004363535.1 Dasyprocta punctata
AGAAGGAGAAGGAGAAGGAGAAGGAGAAGGAGAAGGAGAAGGAGAAGGAGAAGGAGAAGGAGAAGGAGAAGGAGAAGAAAACTTCTCCAAGCATAAAGCTGATGAGGGGAATGTCCCATTTGTACAGTGGAACATGTTATTAACTTGAATGTGTGTAAAGTTCAAAATTAGACTAATTGAAAATAACTATGTGTTTAAAAACTATGAAGAAAAGAGAGCTAGAAACAAAATTCACAACTGCGAGTCAGGGAGAAGGATCAGGGAAGGATGAACAAGAGCCTCCAGTGTTATATTTCTTGTTGCTGGATCGGTTGGAATTTACAACATCGCTACCATTTAAACTATGCGTAAATTGTATACGTTTGACATATTCTACTGTACATAAGCTACTTTGCAAATATAAATGTGCTTGTATTTTTATTAAATGTAACACATCATCTATATGCCATATATGTCTTATTTAATATATATAATATTGTACCATGCATATAATATTTATCAGTGCAGTTAGCAACAGTTAGTGGTCAGCCTGCAAAGCATGTGACTTTCATGTGTTTGTAATGTGCTCGTCTTTCTCTAGGTGCTTTGTAACTATGTGCTACTTTATAGATCACCCAAAGCTGAAATTCTCCAACTCTTATTTTTCTCCAACATGAAAATGCCTGTGCAAAATAATCGCTATGAATGTCTCCTCTTCTGCATCACTATGTTGGGAAGGTGTTATAAATTACCTTAGCTTTTGGATGAGAAGGAATTAATTTCTACCATCGTGCTATCGGGAAGCTCTTCCTGCGTACTCGGAAGTCCTTTAAGGCGACTCCGGCATCACAGTATCAAGGGCGCCACCTGGCCTCTTGCCTTCTTGCAGGGTGGGTGCTCCTCTGTTTTAATTCTTAGGTCTCGTGGGTCTGACGAGGCTGCATCCTGCCCAGGGACCCTGGGTCTCTCACGGGTTACTGTGGAGCTCTGCACCCCATTTTCCACGGGCCCATATCCTGCAGACTACCCCACCCGATCTCATTCTCTCTTTTGCTCTCCACTTGAAATTGCAGGGACGTTAACCTCCTGACTCAGATACAACAGTCAGGGGCTCTGCTTGTGTGCTACACAGTGCAGTAGGCTCCTTTAAAGCTCTGTTGGGTTTTTTTGCATCACTTATTTCCATGCCTGTTCTGCATCACCATAGCGGAGGGCATCTCGGGCTCTCTGAGTCATCAGCGCTGCTTAGCTAGGTTGGCCTCCCAAGCCTCACTCACATTGCAACATCTTCCCCACATCCTTGGCACGGGGCTGGCAGCCCTTCCCTGAAGTTCCACCTCCAGTGACCCTGGTTTTTCACCATTCCATCCCCATTATCACAGGAAACATGAAGATGTGTCACTGGAGATGATGCGGCACGTATGTCCTCAGGGACCAAAGAACCTTTCCAGCGCACCCTAGGATACACACGTCTTCAGTCCCTGGTCACCCTCTACATGAGACACGGCAGAGCTGACCACTGTTACGGATTGATGCCAGACGCATGCACAGCCAAAGTCCTCACATTGAAACACAGGGGCAAATTCAAAAAAGGTTCACTTTTAGGTCAGTTGCTGAAATGTGAAACGCATTTTCCTCTAAAAACAGTGTTTGTAGTGCGGATACTGACCAGAGACTCGGCCTTAATACTCATCTATCTAAACCACAAATTAAAAAAAAAAAGCATACAATGGTAATAAAAATAAGAACATGACAATGTTGAAATACTGATAAAAACATACAACTGCAAAAAATGAAAATAAAAAGAACCTATTTTTAATGTACTTGAATTACCATGTTTGAAGAAAGATCCATTTATTTAGGAGAGACAAGGTAGACGAAAACATCTGTGAATGTTCTGAAGAGGAATTAGTATTTCAGCAGTACTAGAAGAATTGTCATTATTGTTGAAGTCTTTTGCTTCAACTTTGTCATCTTTACCTTGTAACAAACTCATCACTTGTCATTTGTGGACCTCGGGTCATGAGTGACTCACCAAGGAAATGACCTAGACACAGGCAAAGGTAGAAAGTGAAAAAAGTTGGGCTTTCCTCCATAACTTTAAAAAAATAATAATAAAATAAAAAGTAAAAACAAAAGCATCCTGAATAGGACTCGTGGATTAAAAATCCACACACGTTTGTCTGTCACCCACTCTCTGGCAGGTTCTCTGCTAAGTCTCAGGGATATAAAGGAGAAAAAGAATTAATCCTACCATCATGGCACCATCCTAATTCAGTGGGCACTGAAGTAAACTGAGGCAGGGACTCAGAGTCAGACCCGACAAGTAAACATACAAATTACACCAGAGCGTGCTAAGAACTCTAGAGGGCAGAGCCAGGCGCCATTTGGGAGACTCTAGAAATGCTTCCCCAAATGACATTTAAGCTTCAAAACTGAATAGCAATTTTTCGGAAGGAATAAAATGTCCAAGAGCGTAGCTATAACGTCATTTTGGAAATGGCGTGAGGCCCAGAGTCCGTGCAGGGAAGAAGGCGAGGAAGTGGAGGGGGATCGGACTGGCGGAACAAGACAGGGAGGCCATGGACCCTACGTCCTTGAGCACCAAAAGAGAGTTCAGACTCGCTGCTGTGGGGAGTTTGGAGACAGGAGTTTCAGTGTATGAGAGAATGCAGGAGCTGGGCAGGAACTTAACTGAGATGGAGTTAAGTGATGTCTGCTTGACTTGAAAGAGAGACAGCAGCATCAGAAGGTCACAGCTCCCTGCGTGTAGACAGAAAGGAGGGCAGGAGGCAGTAGATCAGAGTGCGATCCACCGCAGTGGCTTTCAAAGGGAGGCAAAGTCAGGCCAAGGGCCCAGCCGTGGGGTCTCGCAGAGACAGGGGAGACGGTGCTGGACGTACGCAAGGAAGGGCACAGCCCGTGCCCCCATGGTATGACTGCACCCTAAGCTGGAAGGCAGAGCAAATTTTCTATCTCTCGTGCGTGGCTCCTGACCAAATGGAAATCTAGTAGCAACAGGTCGTCTGCAAGTCTGGGGTCACGTGGAAAAGGGGAATTCATGCTCCATCCTTGACGGTAGCTAATGAACAATCCCGCGCTTGTTTCTGCCTCCCTTTGGCATTTCTGCGATGTGGGCCCTAGAATCTCACTTTTCTCTTGGGCTCCCCCACCGCCCCCAGCTTTGGCCCATAAAAGCCGCTTTGGCGCTGGAAACCTCTTCCTCGAAGAATGCTCTCACAGTAAATTCATAGCGTTTCAGTAATTCCGCATCGCAAAGGTCTCTGGTTTCTGACCCTTGGCAGATGAAAAGTGCTTGTGCAAAGGATAAAAATGTAACGGGTTTAAATAAAAATATAAGAAAACAAAAACATTTTTAAAAAGGTTAAACTCTGGCATGTTCACCAGGGACAGAATGCTGGATCCCGTTCTGTGACCCCCCAGGCCCCCGAGGCTGGGTCCCCCAGACCCAGTGCCGTCAGTCTTCTTCACCACTCAGGAAGCAAACCGGGCCTGCAGCTTGCTTAGAGAAGGAAGCCACTGCCACCTACAGGCTGTGAAGTTAGGGCTGGTAGAAATTAATATTTCATCACAGGAAAATTGTTTTATTAATGCAATATTTTCATAGCCTTAAAAGCCTCAAAGTTAGCTGGTTTATCCTCCTGCCTTCGAGCAGATCTGTCTGTAAATGTGAAGAATTTCAGCTGAGATTAAAGGGGCTTAGCTTTCAGACAGTTAAAAGTCTAGCCGCAGTGAGGCCTGCCCAAAGGACTTGGGAATGAGGCGGGGTTTGACCGGTGCTGAGCAGGGACAGGCTGGTGGGTAACAAGCATCCTAACACACTCTGAACTCTGAGAACCAGATCAGCGGGTCTCCAAGTGTGGCCCCTGGCCCAGCATTGGTGGTGGGACCTGGAACTTGTGAAATGTTTACATCGAGCTGGCCCCCTCCCAAGCCCTGCGTCTGCTGGGCTAGAAATCAATGGGCTGGGACCCAAGGAAAGTGACAGAAACAGCCCGTCAAGTGAGTGGGATGTGCGCGAAAGTGTGAGAATCAGTGGACCGGATGATTTCTGAATACCCAAGGTACGATTCCCTCCTCCTCAGTCAAAGGCCACCTGTGGTCCTGCGCCGTCTGTGAAGGAAAAGGCTGGCTAGGTGGGTTGCTAGTACGGAAGCTGCAACTGAAGTCGCTGGGGTTCCCTCATCTATTTGATGGCATTTGGCCCTGGATGGCCCTTCTGCACGGTCAACTGGGCACCTACAACTATTGTTCCGAGAGAATGTTTCCTGGTGTCCACGGGCTGTGCCCCAACTAGTAAGGACGCAGGTTCCTCTCCTCCTCCACAAGGACTTGTGAACAGCTCTACATCTGTCATTTTCTCTTCTCATCTGAATCCCGTTGAGCCCTAAAAGCCATAGCAACAGCGCTGAGTCCTTGTGATACCATCCTGGGTGTTCCCCAATTGTCCCCCTGATTACCTGACTTTGCTCAGCCCCTGGGCCTCTGGCAAGTTCCCAGGGCCACTCCGGTTCAAATAGGTGTTTAACAAATTATCGATGATTGACTATATGATTCTCTGAAAATAACCAATCTGAGTCTTTGAGGAATCTTTAAATCATCACTATTTTCCTTATTCCGGTTTTGTAGTCCAAAGGGATCCTGTGAAAGAGTCACATTAATTCTAAGAAGAGCTCAAAAACCACAAAAAGCACAGAAATGGAGGAGTTTCTAAGCACTTTATGAGACCCACTTGTGCGGTTCTGGGGCACGTAATTCCTCCACAGATTTCCTCCCTTGTGGCGAATTTATTTAGGCAGCTAAAAAATACAAATAAAACCTAAAGCACATTTGAGCAAAAACTTGAATGATTTGGAGAAAATGCATGCTGAATGTAATACTAGAAAAGAAATCCAAATACCAGGAGTCATTTTTAGTATCATAAACACAAGGTTGGGTTATTTGTGCAGTAATTACGGAAAATGTCCCTGAATTTTTTAAAAAAGATTTGCTTTCAATAGGAAGCAGAAAGGCCAGGGAAGACCAAGGCGCCTTTGGCGGTCAGAATGGCTCTGTACGAAGTTCATCTATGACTAAGAGAAAGAATCATGGGTCTGCCGTCACCCCGAGCCTTCTGCCTGTACGTGAGAATGTGGACATCTGAACGCACTGCGCAGTGTTTCCGTTCCTGGTCGAGACACCAGGCTCTGAGGTGACAAACCCATCCGGGTCATGCTGGCCTTCTCATTCCCAGCCCGGCTTTTCACCGAACTGAATAAGGCAAAAACAACTAAATCCCATAGTCCTGTGGGGGACAGAACCAAGTAAAGTTTATGTAACCACTCTTCAATTTTATTTACATTGCTCCCATTTTAAGAGGTCGTTCGTTTACACTAAGAGGCCAGTTGAAGTAGGACAGAAATGGACGGGGTCAAAGTCTGGGTTTTCGTTATGAAATAAACCAATATCATCTTAGCAGATCTGTTATGGTTTTCTTGGGATGGGTTGGGAGTTTGCCTTGGGTTTCTGTGTGCAGTTTACAAAAAATCTGTACTTTGTCATTTTCAGGCTCTAAGTGGTCTTGCTGAACCTTTCAGCACATGACGTGCGAAATGACCACGGCTCGAGGGACGATTTCCACGTGTGTCAGCAGCTGCAGGGCGGAGACAGTGGCATTTCAGCGGGGCTGCTCCGTGAAAGACCCTTTATTGTCTAATGGCAGAGGACCAGGCTAGAAACTATATTGTGTGCTGGGCAAGCCTTTGAAATCAAAGGTGCAGAGACAGAATGAGCCCTATTCAGCTCCGTGGAGGGCAGATACGTGCCCGAGAACAGAGACTGTCTTCATGGGGGTTGAATGCTGTGCTTTGGGTGGAAGGCTGCATTGGCAGCAGCATCATGTGGGTGCCCAGGGGTGAAGGACCTCTTGTGACTGACTTCTCTGGGTGGCCCTGAGTCTAGGCAAACACAGGCATTGCTGAGGAATCCACTCCAGTTTGGAGAAGTTTATGAGGTCCCGCTGAAAGAACCGTCTTATGTTCCCAGGCGAGAAGGCTGCAGTGTTCTCCCGAGGGCCTGGGGGTGGGGATGGCACAGCCCGAGCAGTCCTGCAGGGTGTCCAGCCACTCTCAGGTGACAGGTTACACTCTGCAACAACCTCAGGATGGCTCAGAGCACCTGTGTGAAATACACAGGGCAGGGGATTCGTGTGTCCATTTCGTGGACAAGGGAAATGAGGCCCAAGAGTTTCAGTGATTCAGTCAAACTGCTGTGGCGATAGAACCAGGAGATCTGGGACCAAAACCCACCGCTCTTCATCCTCCTTGAACCCTTCTCCAATACTTGGCAGCTCTTGGAGCCCAAGGAAGGTGCATGGCCCATGGTCTGGAGAAAGCTGCCTTTCCACTGGCTGCAGTCCTGCCAATCTCAGTCCCACACGCTTCCCACAGTCCCCTCTGGTGGTGCATGGTAATAACAAAGGCACGCTGATGTCTTCAAAGAGAGCCTGGGCTTCCAACCCCAGCACGCAGGGCCTCGTGAGCCTGTCAAACGCCAGGCAAAGGCACACCCAGGTGACAGCACTAGAGACACGTCAACTTCCCTGAGCCTCAATTAAAAATAAAAAAAGAACTTTACAAATAAAGCAAAAAGTAGTCTAAGCTCCTCCCCACTTCCAGTCACTCCCACGGGCCTCCGATAACACCGCGGGACTTCAGAATGCATGGGCGAGAAGTGGCCTCGTGGGTGGAGAAATGTCGACATGACCTCGTAGAATTCCTGTACCTGCCAAGCCCTGGAAATGTAAACCCTACATCAGCTTGACCCCCGAGAAGCAGAGAGCTGAGTGGCTGGGGACAAGGTGCTCACGCCCGTGTAGTTCACAGCACAAAGCCGTGCGTGTGTGGCAGGAAAAGAGAAAGCTACTTCCAAATGTGCTCTTGAATGTGTGGAGATCTTGTCTTCTTTTCTGTAATTGGCAATGACATATAAATAAAGCAATCATCAAAGAAGAAAATACACATTCTGGCCCCTGAGACAAGTAGGCCAAAGGAGATTTGTTTCGTTTCCATCACAGTGTTTCTATAATGACCTAGGACACTGATTCTCGAGGTTTATCTGCTATCAGAACCTTCTGTTGGGTATGTTGGATAGCAGATTCTCTTTTTTTTTTTTTTTGAACTGGGAATCAAACTCAGGACCTTGTGCTTACCCTGGTGTCAGATTCTCTGACTGGGTGGATCTGAGGTGGGGCCGAGATGTTCACCTTCCTGATGCTGAGGTTACTGGTCTGGTGCCTTGAAAATCACTGACAGATAATTGAAGAAACCAAACTGCAGAAGGGGCTGTGCTTAGAAAGTTACTCTTTATAAGGACCTGAAATTCCAGCCAGAGCAGCCTGGGTTGCAGAAAGCAGCCTGACTCTGCGTGACCTTGAGAGGCAGCAGGCAGCTGCCTCCCTCAGTAGACACAGCCCCCAGCATTGCCATCTGTCCCCAGTCTAACAGAAGAGGGCCAGAGCTCACCCCACTGAGCTCCGTGACGCTGCCCTCCCTGCCTGCACCTGAGCACGTGAGGCCACCTGCAGGTTTCCGGAACGCTGTGACCATTCTTACTTTGCAAAGGATTTGTCATGAGTAACGGTTCTGAGCACCATTCTCAAACGAGCTCTATGAAAAGTTTGTTATTCTTCTACTTTCTCAGTGAATAGATTCTGGTTTAATGGATCTGGTGTAGAAAGGCCTGGGATTCTACATCTCTACCAACATCCCTGGGTGGGATGGTTAATTGTGAGATGTCAACTTGACTTGAGGAAGAACCATTTAGCAGACTAGTAAAGCTCTGGCTGTGTCCGTGGGTGGTTGGGTGTAGGCTGTGTCAGGGAAGACCCGCCCACATGTGGGTGGCACCAGCCAATAGACTTGCAGTCTGAATGGAATAAAAAGGGAAAGAAGATGGAAATTTGTAATCATCTTCGGAGGAGCTCTGGTCTTCACCATCGCCTTTGGACTTTTATATCCAGCTCTTCAACCTTCTATCACGGACACTCCAGCCTTCCAAAGCAGACTCTGGCTCTAGGCCACAAACTCATGCCAGTGACTCTGCAGTGACCTTTCAGGCCTTCAGCCTTCCACTGATGCTGGACATCTGGCTCTCCAGGATGTAGATGGACATTCTGGATTCTTTCACCATTGATCAAGCAGGTGACCAATGGGACTCCTCTGCTTCTGATCCTGTAAGCCTGCTTCATAAATCTCTGGTGTCATCTTACATATATTTTATATTGATTCTGCTCCTCTAGTAAACCCTAACTAATACACTGGGTATGCTGATACTGCTGGTTCTTAGATACATGTGGTATAGAAATACATTCAGTCATTTGAGCCTTCTTCAGACTGTCTATAAATCTTAACTTTTATTCCCTCATTATCTCATCTGCTAGATGAGGCTACACGCTAATGGGAGATGAGACCTACTGCTGCTGTCATATGAGCTTGGCTGCCACAGGCTTGCCTTACTGACAGTAGGCTGGGAGGCAAACAATTCCAGAAGTTCCCTGCGAATAGCACAGTAAGGGCCATAAGTTCAGGGACAGAGAGGTGACATTTTGGTGTTAGGACCATTTCTTTTTTATCATTCCCCACATGTGCATCTGACTTCTTTTGCTGGTGAAGAAATCAATTCCTAGAATACAAGAGTTGACTTGATTATTTATTTATTTGCAATTTATATCCTATCTCCTCCTAAAATAGATTTTAGGCTTAGGTTGACTTATAAAGTCATGTGTAAAACTGTCCTCATGTTTCCCGTTTCCTTCCTTTCACGAAGACAGAGGAGGAGGAGGAGGAGGAGAAGGAGCAGGAGGAGCAGGAGGAGGAGGAGGAGGAGGAGGAGGAAAAGCAGGAGGAGGAGGAGAGGAGGAGCAGGAGGAGGAAGAGGAGGAGGAGAGGAGGAGGGGGAGGAGGAGGAAAACCTGCACTTTCCCAGATGCTTCTGTGGATGTTCCCAGTCATTCTTTGATGTTTCAGAAATTTTTTGGTGTCAGATACAATTCTCAGTTCTTTTCCCTGTCTCCTGTTATATGGAAAAAAAAAAAAGCCAGCCAGCTCAAATCAAAATGACCTGCTTCCAAGAACCAAATGAGAAAGATGATTCCTCAGTAAATGATCCCAGACCTCACCCTTCGTGGTGAACGGGCCCCTCACCCTACCTGTCACAAAGCCTTGCCTGCTCCGTTTTCCCTGTCACTCTCGAAGTCACTCTCCCCTCCTCACTTCCTTGGCTACCAGAGTCCAGCGCTTGCCAACTCTCTTCAGAAATCATTATCAATAACAGCATGGCCAGTGGCAGCCTATGTGGGCAGCCCCGCGGGAACCAGTCACGCTGCTACCACCTTTAGTGTTACCTCTAACTCTCGCTGTACTGTTATACAGAGGTGTTGGTACCCTAATTTTGCAAGTGAAGAATTTGCGGCTCATAGATGAATTGACCCGAGTTTTCATGACCAGCAAGTGACCTGGAAGTAGAAGGGAGGTCAGGTGCAAGGCCCAGCCCTCTCCAGCAGAGCTGCCTGTGGCCTCTGTGTGTCACCTAACTACACACCTGTCCAGGTGCTTATTGGTCTGCCTCACCTCATTAAAAAAATAAACCCTGAAATTTCCTAGAGACGACTATTTACACTTGACCCGCAGGTCTCATTCCTGAGTGGGAAATGGTGACAGGGTAATCAGTCCTCCTGTAAGTGGGTAAGCTCAGCAGATTATTCCTCCCCTTGCCTGGGGTTGTCTGCCTGGTTTAAATCCCTCTTATGAAATCTATCCTCCATGTTGGGGGCCACTAATTCACAGTGGTTAATTTTGCATACTTCCCTAAGAGTTGATAAAGTGGAGGCTTGGGATTATCAACACCTCCTATTTGAGATTTCCCATTGACTCTTCTTACCATATGATCGTCTACACCCTCTTGAGTCATCTCAGGATTATACTCCAGGAAAAGAACCTTCTGAACACATGATCATCTATGCCTTCTTGAGTCTGAGTCTTCTGCTGAATTGTAATCCTTTGCTTGCCCCACCTATCACTGTATACACCTAATAAATAGTGACTGCTTTGAGGGGTGGAAGAGGACCCATCTAGAGACACTGACCTCCCAGCCATTGATGCAATACTAAAAAAAAAGGTCTGCCCCCAATCTATGACCAAAATCTTCCTCACACTGCTCCCCTGTTTCGCAAATGGACAAGGCGAGGGAGAACCCTTCTTTACCGACAGGATCGGAATGCCATTTCCAAGTTGGGGGAACCCACCATCTTATGAAGCAAAGTCCAGCACTGGGAGGACCCGGCGGCTGCCGTGCTGGACATCCTTGCCGTGTGTCCAGGCAGGTGACTTGGGACCACCACGTGACGATACCACCCCAAATTCTACCACGGCAAAGCGTGGTGACAGCTGTGTCCAATTCCTAGAAGTGGATGTGACCAGTTTTAGTAGCAGAGTCCAGCACTGGGGTTCCATGGGGGAAGCTGAGCTCTGGCCCCCGCGGCTGTGAGAGCAGGATCTTCAGGGACCCCCTGGTTTGTACCTGAAGACAGGACTTCCGGGGCGTGGCAGAGGCTCCCAGTGCTGCCTGCTATTAGCAGTTCACATCATTTCTGAGTTAAAGCAGACAACACTGGGTGTGAGCCTTGCTGCTGAGATGCTGCCTGCTAGGAGCTCCTGTCCTTAACGAGGAAGGGGCCCACCTTGGCCCGCCCACCGGACATTCAGATATGGAGCAAGAGAGGGGCTTTGCAGGAGACATCCTTGACCTCTCCAAGCTTTTGTTTAACATTTGCACTGGTGAATTTACTTAAATTGATCTGAGGGCCCTGTCCCGGTAGCGGGCACTGCTGTGGGTCCCGCACAGGCATCGCTATGGCTACTGGACTACCGGCTGTGCACCGGGAGCCACCAGCACAACCGGAAGAGAGGCTGGGGGCGGGACGGGGGAGGGTGAGTGCGAGAACTCGGGGCAGTACCCTCCTCACACGACTTCTGCCGGTGTGGAAGACACCCTGTGCTGACCACAGGCGACCGCGTGTCCCCCTGGCCCTCCTGTCATTCTGAGGCACACGCACTCAGGCAGCCGGTCCAGGGCCTACGGCTGCAACATCAAAATAAAACGAGTGGGCCCTGTCACATTTTTGTCTTTGGGGAACTGAAATTAGGAGTAAAAAATATAAGAAGGAGGAAAGGTCATGCTTCTGGGGCAAGACTGGAGAGGCCATCATGGGCCACGAAGAAAGTGGGTTACTTACGTGCAGGGCAAGAAAACAGGAGAAATGTGTGGGGCCCCTGAAGAGTGAGAGGACAACCGAGTCCCTTTAGGGGTGGGGGTGCACACCTGCAATCTCTGTGAGGCTGAGGCAGGAGGATCATGAGTTTGAGTCCAACCTGGGCAGCTTAGCAAGACCCTGTGTCAAAATCAATGATTTAAAAAGGACTGGGGATGTAGCTCAGTATGAAGGCCCTGGTTTCAATCCCCAGTACTGAAAGAAAAAAAAAAAAA